>RPOG01000270.1:351136-488328 GCA_008086565.1 Thalassoma bifasciatum | reverse complement strand
TGGCTCCAGGTGATCATTTCTATCCGCCCCTGGTGATGTGCTTACATAATTCAGCTCAAAAGGAAAAACCCCTTTTAAGTATTGTTTTTTTCTATAAAACCATCTATCCAGCTTTACTCATCTCTGTTGTCTTCGTGACAATTTGGTAAACCCTGTTGTCTATAGCAGTGGTCATTTCCAGTCGATGTTCAATCCTCTTGTTCTTGTCGAGAGAAACACTTGACCCTTGTGCATACTAAATCCTTTAAAACCCAATGAATAATGAAAAAGACTGTTGTCATCAAGCTACAGTAAACACCAGGCTGCTGATGTTTCCTTTTTCCCTCATTTTAAAGAGAACCTTTCCTGCATATGTGGGAACACTGGATGTGTGTTTTACAGTGAATAAGTGTCTCCTCTTACTTTGCAGAAGTGCTTTGAGGTGCACTTTCTCTGATTGCAGCTTGATTCTGGCTCCAAAACACAGAGGCGACATCCAGGAGTAATAGTCCCTTGATCTAATTACTTTTTTCTGACAATTTGAAAATAATAGCTGCATTAAGGGAATAAATCTTGGAGTTGCTTTGCTTTCATTGACAGGTGTGTCAGGCTTTACTCGACTGCACAATCATAGATTACCTGCCTTCGATGCTAAAAATAGTCTCGTGCCCTGGCAGATGCAGTGACCCTGTGTTTTAACAGTAAAGTACATTGGTTTAACCATGTCTGACAGCTAACAAGAGCATATGTGTTTGATTCAGCCCCTAGAGCTTGGCTTCGCTCCTTACTGACTCTGTGACTAAATGGATCATCTGTGAAATATCAGCGCCCACCTCCGATGTCAGGTCTGAGTTTGTTGTCGTATCCATCTAGTAGGCTGTTTAGGATGTGCGTGACGTCACTCTCGTACACTTTTGGAGTCAGCACCCACGTCTTGTTAGACACCTCATCGTCATCGTCGGTCTGGAAGGAGCTGGAGGAGGAGGAGAGGGAGAGAAACCATGAAATCAATCATTTCTTTTAAAGCTCAAGCTTTGTCTCTCATGAAGTGCGAAGCTTCCTTTGAGGAACAATATAAAGAGAAACACTGTGAGTGAAAGTCTTTTGAAGAATTAAACCAAAGGTCAAGGGATGAACTTGGAAGAATTTCCAGGGCTTTTTTATCACCTCGTTGTTTCTACTGGAAAGATTTACTGAAATGTTGTTTTTCACTCCATTTCAGTATGTGAATGAAATGATGAATAAAAATCTGCTCAGATGACTTACAGTAGGATTAATTATAGTGTAGGATTAAATAAAAATCATCTCTGAGGCACATCCAACATTTGTGATTTAGAAAAGGCTTTTTATTAATCTTTACACATGAGGTTGCCATGAATCATACATCAATACTCTGACTTACGGAAGCCCTAAAAGGCCATAATTTTGGACACTACATTTGCTCTGTTTTCTTTAAATAACCTTGAGGGTTTTTTAATATATTATAAAGAGAAAGAAATTATAATTTGAGGCGGTTGGGTGTCTTTGAAATAAGAAATGTGAGAACCAATGTTTAATTTTGGGGAGTTAAATTATATTATGGACTGAGTAATGATTTGAAATTGTGTAGATATCAATTTACTTTCAAAAGGAACATTAAAAGATGAAGTAATTGATAAATGATAGTGTAGAGTAATTCCAGCTAGGATTTTTTTTTCTTTTATGTATTGCTGATATTCTTGGTTATCTTTTGGATTGTACATTATAGCCACAAATATGCCTTGGCTTCAGCCTACTCCATTTATGGTTACACAGATTGTATTTTGAGCATGTATATAAACACAATTCATTCATGCTTTTTATGACATTTAATCTCTCAAATAGAATTGTGACAAATGTTCTGGCGCCATGCTGTGGGAACTATCTCAAAACTTAGCTCAGATCTCAGGCTGTTCAGGGCACAGTGTTGATGTGAAGAGTCGAACCTATAATGTATTTAGACCAAATCAGATAAGAGGGACTGCGTTATCTGATGCTTGATGTGGAGATGAGATGAAAGGTCTGAATTTGTTTAAACTTATCTGCCTCAGATGTTTGCTGTGCTACCATGAAGATGACTTTTTAAATGTTTTTATAATTCCAAGGATTATGCCAAAGAATATTTGCGCATAACAGAAATAACTGTATTTTCATTCCAAGAAATTTGATCAATTTTTGACTTAACAAAAGTAAAAAAAAATTTCCTGACAGCTTTTTTAAAACTATATAATGCATTAGGTCTGCTCCCTTTTTAACTGACCTCAACTTGCCAAAAGTCTCCTGAAGCTTATTCTGGACCATTTTCACTCTGTTTAACAGAATGACCATGCCAACAAGTGAATCACAACCTTAGGTCCCTTTCAGGTTTCATATCCTGAGAATGGACATCAGCATTAAAAAAAAAAAATCCCTACTTTTATTAACCTTGCAGAGCAGATAGAGCTGCCTGATTCATTTCTGAAATCCTGCAGATCCATCTTGCTCTGATCCAACCACAAGCGATTTCACCCGGTCCAATATTGACCGGACCAATCAGAGAAGAGAGGCGGGAGCTGTAGGAGCTGTAGGAGCTGCAGACGTGACGTCAGCGGGAAGCGTCTGAATGTTTGAAAAACAATGGTGGGGTGTGAAGCGGTCTTTGTGGACGCGGTGATATCTGCAGTTTTATCAGAAATAGACTCAAAATCTTCTCTAAATGAAGAATAGAGAACGTCACTCAAAGCCTTTTTGATGGAAAACAATGTTTTTGCTCTTCATCGGTCAGGTGAACAGCAAAATCGGACTAGTGAAATATCACTGTAGCGGATATATGAACTTTCTATCTGGTGTCAGGCTACAAATCTGCTACGTCACCGTGGCTTGATGTGGATTGGTCTATGATGAGCACGTTGTCCAATCACCAGCTGCTAAATTTTTTTAAGTCCCGCCTCTGAAAGCACTCTCTAGCACCCCTTACCCAGATGGACTACTGAAATATCTCCTTGACGGATATATGAAACTGTCCGTCTGGCTTCTCAGGTTATACTTTTATGTTTTGACTGTAAAAAGATGTTTTTAAAAGTTGAATAAACCCCTCTATTCCTCTCGATGGCCTTCATAAATATGATAAATATAAATGCAAACTAATGTAAGCACAACATACTCTCTCACTGCCAGGCTCACAGCAAGTGTAGTCATTTCCACGACGACCTTTAGATTACAGCTGAAGCCCTCATTCAATTTTTAACTAAGTGACTTTACAGAAATAATAGAGAAATGAGCAAAAAATGACAAAGTCGAAAAAAGTGAGGGCAGAATGGTTTGTTTGGCGACATCTAATTCTCCTCAGTTTACTATCTCACCTCAAATATCTCACTCTAAGAGGATAATGATGTCCCAGGAGCCCCAAACCATAAATACGGCCATTACAATGCTGTCCTTTTTACTGCTCTTTAACAGACACATTTTATTATACTCCTGAAATCATAGTTTTAGATTTTTCACCTTGAATCTCCTTCAGGTTGAACAGCTGAAGAGAAATGGAGATGATGCAATGATAATGCATGAGGGGATATGAATGTATGGGAGGGGTCCTAGCACCACCATACTCTCATTACAGAGAAGGGGAGTGTTGCCAGTGAATAAGGTGGGTGACAGATAGAGAAAAGCAGACATACATGTGTGTTTACTTCATATTTAATTACTTTTATGTAATAAACTGCATGGTGTGGCTCTGTTCTGGGAACTCCCTGCCCCTCCACATGCCTATCTCTCCTATTTTATATTCAGTCACAAAAAGTTAAGGCAGGCAGATCAGCAGCAACGACTCCTGGACTCTAGCTTAGCTTCTCAGGTAAATGACAGTTTCCCAAAAAAGCTGTGATTCAGGATTTTCTGCTTTAAGTTTCACGGTGCCGCAGCGTGTAGCGCTCCAGCCTCACAGCAAGAAGGTCGCCGTTTTGATTCCCCGTTTGGGCATGGTTGGCCTTTCTGTGTGGAGTTTGCATGTTCTCCCCGTGCATGCGTGGGTTTTCTCCGGGTACTCCAGCTTCCTCCCACAGACCAAAAACATGCCCACGTTAGGTTAATTGATTATTCTAAATTGCCCGTAGGTGTGAGTGTGTGCGTGAACGGTTGTTTGTCTCAATGTCAGCCCTGCGATTGACTGGCGACCAATCCAGGGTGTACCCCGCCTCTCGCCCAATGACAGCTGGGATAGGCTCCAGCCACCCGCGACCCTGAATAGCAGGATAGACGGTGTAGAAAATGGATGGATGGATGGAGTTTCACTTAAGAAACACCGTAAACTCAACACATAAAGAAATGTACATTACTCTCTCACAAGAGGTTCATATTAAATACATTCAACATGTTATACATCTCCTAATGTGTCAAAACACTATGTAGGAAACATGGTGCTAGCTTGATGCTATCGTAGACAGGAAATTGCATTGATGTGCTAGTGGTTAGCATACAGATATAACTTCAGTTTCAAAACATAATTTTTACTTTCATCATGGAAACATCACAATAACTTTCTGTGAAGGATACATAAACCTCAAAAATGACAAAATACTAACAGGAAGTGCAGGCTCATGACTGACTTCAGCCTCACTACGGCAAGCTCAAGGTTCCAAATATCTGAAAGCATTGTTAGGTGGCCTGAATGACATCAGAAATAGCTTCATTACATGGCTTAAGTTGCAATTCTGGTCCATATTGCCCAGCCCTACTCTCAAACCTTTTTTTAATACATAGAAAAGACACAACTGCCACCCCTCCCTGCATTTTTCTTTCTTTTTTTTTTAGAAACTTACATGGACAGCATCATTTTGCTTCTTTGAAAACTGCTTTTTTCACATTTGTAGCCAGCCATTGAGATAAAAGGACAATTTGCCACCCCACTTTCACATATTTTTTATTCAAATACAGGACAGAGACAATGAGCAATTAAGCCCACACTCATATCTCTTGCTTCATTTTCAGCATACATTAAAGAGACACACCTTACAGTAATTACATACAGCCTACGCCTCCAGTAAGAGAAAGCGAACATCTTCAGTGCTTAGATTTCAAATCCAGTTTTGTTTCTGTGTAGAGGAACAAAAAAAAAGATGGAGGGACCAATACTGAAGGTAACAACTTGATAGATGAAAATCACCAGACACATACACATTTTTTAAGCTCAGTCTAACCCTCAAGCTGCCCCAGCCCTTGATAAATTATGTAACTCCAGTTACAATAAAGAAGCAACCTTGAAGCAGTCGTGAGTTTTCACAGCGGCAGTGAAGCCATGAGAGGAAGAGAAAGCTCTGAATGAAATAATAAAGAATCAGAACTGGTGAGAAAAGAAGAAAGCGTTTCCATGGTAAAGCACAAGGACAGAAGCTCTGATAGCTTTCTCATGTTCTGAGGCTGGGTGTGAGGACTAATGTTTGGACCAGCACTCGGTCTTAGACTGCATTNAGATTTCAAATCCAGTTTTATTTCTGTGTAGAGGAACAAAAAAAAGATGGAGGGACCAATACTGAAGGTAACAACATGATAGATGAAAATCACCAGACACATACACATTTTTTAAGCTCAGTCTAACCCTCAAGCTGCCCCAGCCCTTGATAAATTATGTAACTCCAGTTACAATAAAGAAGCAACCTTGAAGCAGTCGTGAGTTTTCACAGCGGCAGTGAAGCCATGAGAGGAAGAGAAAGCTCTGAATGAAATAATAAAGAATCAGAACTGGTGAGAAAAGAAGAAAGCGTTTCCATGGTAAAGCACAAGGACAGAAGCTCTGATAGCTTTCTCATGTTCTGAGGCTGGGTGTGAGGACTAATGTTTGGACCAGCACTCGGTCTTAGACTGCATTAAGTGCCAATAAGTGGCATCCATCTCCATCAGGACAGCAGTGCCTTAAATATTAAATCTTTATTATTTTACTCAGGAAAACTCTTAGGTATAAAAATATCTTGAAAGCTCCATCCTAATGCACTGACAAATAGAGACAGACGGAAGGATGGATGGATGGATACAATAATGGCAACATGGATAACAGTGATGGATGGACAGTGATGGACTGACATAAATAGCAGACATGAACATACAGTGGACAGATGGATGGGCACAGATGGATTGTAATATGGGGGGTGTGTAATTAAACAGAAGGTGATCAGTATTTTGGTAGAAAAGAGGGATGAATTGTTAGATTTCCTACAGAGGTGGGTAGTACATTGGTAACTTGCTATAATTGCTGCCCAGTAAATCAATTTCAGTTGCAACCCCAATCGAATTGGGAGAATGTGCTATTACCAAACACTGGACACTCCAAATGCACGTATCAACTCTGGTTCATATCAATCTTTTGGTTAACATTATACAACAGTGCTATGCCAACACAGCATGTCCTGGCAGATAAGTAAAACTTCCTGTGGGCTGCAGAATTCTGTACAGTTGAGTTCATTCTGAAAGATAGAAATTTGATTCCTTTCATCCATTTAAAGACTTCATCAAATTCTCACACCGATAGCTAAAACTGCTAAAGTCGAGGAGCCACAGTCTTAGCTATCAGGGGTGTTCCTATACAACCTTTTCACTATCAATAAAATACCGATACTGCAGCCTTCAGTATCGGCCAATACCAAAATTGATCCGATACCAATACAGCACTAATGGTGTATTTGTAGGTGATCAAGGCTTGAATAATCCTTGGGGAAATGTTTAAAGTTTAAATGACTTAAACTTCCCCAGTTTTGTGCAACTACAGGAAACTTGTGCATGACAAGTTGTGCACTCAGCTGCAATGTCTTTTTCGTGCTTCAACAACAAATACCACAACATGGCAGACATCACCCCACTTCGTGCTACTTTTCTACGTTATTGTGTTAGCTCTGCATGCTGGATCTAGGTGCTGCTAGGTAGAGGTGCTGGAGTGGAGTCTGCAATGGACTCCATTTATCGGGATGCCTAATTGGAGATTCTAGATGCAGGCTGGCATAATCTCATATTCATTTCTTTCATTTCTGATACTGGACCGATAATCATTAGCGGACTGGGACATCCTTATTAGCTAATATTATTAATACTGCTGTACAGCTACTTTTGCAATTTTGGGGTCTGTGTCTTGCTCAAGGTGTCCAGCATGTGACTGCGGAAGCTGGGATCGAACCTCCCATCTTATTATTCGGCGATGACAACTCTACTGCTGAGCAACACCCAAACTTTTAAAAGCAAAATCAAAAAGAAGGAATTATTGGATTCAGTTGCAGTGTTTTTTTTTTTAAGAACTGCAGGGGAAAACTTGTGAAGTTAAATCTGACTGTTCATGGGCTGCTCATAGATAAAATGAAAAATGCCAATTGTTTGGATCAGGATCAAGACATCCTACCTTATGGTATAATTTATTACATATCCATGAAAACAGCAGCATCAGTTGTTATGTGATTGCAGATTCATTGGTAAATGGATAGTTTGATTGGTGGATGACCACACTGAAAGGTCGGGAGGTCTGAGAACATGAACGGATGTGGATATGTGGATTTGATAAGTGGATTAATGGGCAGATGGATATACAGGGTGATGATAAACACAGCAGCAAGACTCTGAACCTATCCTGTGTTTTTCAGGTTGCTGCAATGTTATCATTTATATTCATCTTGCAGAGTATCACTGTGTGTTTGGAAATGCTCCAAAGACGAGTACATCAAAGGAAAAGCCATGTGTTCTCAACTGCAGGCAGATCTGATGTTTTGCCTGCTAATTTAGTACCTGAAGATCTACGGAGACGTCTCCACCAGTATGTGTGTGTATGGTGTTATGTTTGTGAGTACATTTGTGTTTGCTTTTCATGCATATGGATATGTGTGGCTGTGTACTTAATGAGTGAGAGTACTGAAGTTAAATGCTGTGTTCACGACTCATCAAATTGAGAACAATCCGAAAGACACATACGTTCTAACCCCTTTGCTTTATGCGCTTTCTTCAAGACGCACCCTCAATTTCTGTATATGCAGCAGTCAGACTCTGTCCCTAATATTAAACAGATCTGAGTTTTTTATTTTTTCACACATCAGCAAGAGGACTGCCCCTTCTCTGCAGTTTTACTCGTTCAAAAAGAATATCCAAGGAGGGGAACTGTAGCAGAATCAGCAATGAGACCAGCCATGTGCCCGCCATTAGCATCCACAACAAGATCCCTTGAGCTAACATCTTTGCATGTTTGAAACTGGAGCTAATAAAGGAAGCAGACTCTAATGAACCCACATGCTTATTATTCACCAACATGTAATTGGTCTTGCACCCATGGCAACAACAGCACAACAAGCCACTCTTGCTCATCCAGCTTTTTTTTTTTTTTTTGCAGCTCTCACAAGGCCGACCATTTATGAAACAACAAAAAAAAAGATAAATAAAACAACAGCAGAAAAGCCATGTTTCACGAATTAGATTAAAACTGTGCCTCTGCTTAATCAGATGAATTTAAACCATCAAACATGAGCAGCAATGCTTCACACACACACACACACACACACACACGCACACGCGTGGACTATAAACAAATCCTCTGTTTACCTGACCCTCCTGTAATTACAGGCCTCATTTGGTCCTGTCTGAATAAGATCAAACACCACTGATTAGGAAGCATTGACACACAGGAGAAACTTGAGCTGTTAAATCCACTTTCTATTTCTAATGATGCCAACGTATTACATGCCAATTAAAATGCTCAATTCCTAGCTTGTTGGACTCTTACATGTGAAGTTAAACTGCCATATGCAACGGAAATGTTTGTCTTAAGATGATGTAAACAAACCATCAACAGCTGAATACAGTATTTACAACTCATTAAGATGCTGTTTAGCTAATTACTTGCTCAAAAGTAGTGATGACAGATGTTGATTTTGTGTTTTGAAGGGTGTTTAAGGATGCAGTAATTTTTCTAAAACAGTATTGAACCTTTATGTATTCTAGGAGTCCAAAATGGAATGAAGCATTTAAATATGAAAGGTGTGTGAGGTATTAAAATAAAACATCTGCAAACTAGTTTTAAAAGTATCCTAGATTCACCTTTGGTGCACTTGTGTCCTTAAAATAGAAAAGAATGAACTGTTTTGGAGTGAGGGCAGTGAAAAAGTTCTAAATTTATCCACAGAAGTCTTCAGAATAAGAAATAACAAACAGGCCAAGACAGAAAGGTTGGTCACTGTGAATAAAAAAATGAAAGGACACTGCCTTTTCACTCTGTTTCAGGTTTGTTTTGATTGTGCAAAACATGTAATTGTGAGTATAAACAACTGCTTATAAGCCACACATTTCCAAATCTCTCTCCAAGGCCTAAAATCTCTGACCTTTTCGCCTGCTTCTGGATAAGTATGACAGAAAATTCAAGCAAAAGGCAGTAATGTGTCAATGTGATTGGCATCTGTGTGGTATCAACCACACTTCAGGACTTTTAGGACTTAATACATAATAGAGCCATTATGGGATACATGACAGATTGACAGTTCATCAAAATTATACAGTACATCCTTGGCCCATTATGAGCAGAGACAAAAGACAGCGTGTGATGGCTTGATTGAGAACAAAGCCGCATTAAAGGGATAGATTTTAACACAAATAGTACTCGACAAAAGACAAACCTTCAAACAAGAAGTAAGTGGAGCTTGTGCTAAATCATGAACACCTACAGCTGCTGACAAAAACCAAAAATCTTAGTACATAGCACACATTTCATGGCATGTGTCAAATCTGGCTTACAAGCTAATTTTAGCTAAAAAGCTAAGCACTTAGCTCCTAATGGTTACATGTTTGATTGCGGGTCTTATATGAGTCACTTTATTATTTGGTTTTATAAAATACAATGCCAACTGCAGATAAGTGAGTAGGTGTTGGCACGGTGTCTGTTTATTTTCTGCTACTTGTTAAGCAAGATGGTTCTTTTGTTGAGTTGTTATGGGACATTGCTCTTAACAAGAGTGCTCTATGATTTATTTGGTTGTTTCACTTCTCATTATGAATTGCTGCTATTGAATAAAGAATGATGTATGGCTAATCAGTGCATCAGTGATGTATACACACATCACTTTTCCTGATAGTATTTGAAGTGCTGGAGAAAAAACAATATCAACACCTGAGATCTTTTAAGAGTATTGTAAAGTCTTATATAATGACATCTCTGTTGGCATTAATTATACATCTTTGGTTCAATAGAACATGAATTTTTCATTATGCATTTATTTATGCTTTAAGGTTAATTTTTGGAGATCATTTGCTGACACTAGAGAGCGAGAAAATGTGGGAATTCGAGGGTGAGGATGAGTCATGCTTTTCTTACAATCCTGAAGAATAAAACAAACTGAATATATTTATGTGACTATTACGTCATCATATTTTTATTTTTTTTTTCTGTTTGTTTTGTTTTGTTTTCAATTCTTTTTACCAGCCCCAATATGATACATTTGCAAGAATGGGTTTGTAAGGCATCAGGAAGCAGTTTGCATTTTCCATTAAATAAGAAAAACTTTCCAGAATTACAGATATATACACTCCAAATAGCATGAGAAAGCAAATGTCAATGAAACAGGTCTTGTACTGGAGGCTTCTAAAATGCCCAAAAGTAATGGGTGAGACTTTTTATCAAATCGAAGAAAAGGAAAAAAAAAAAGGAAAAAATAAAAGATTAGATTGAGTGCAAACTTTGCCTTGTAAAACTAGAACGTAAACATGGGTTAAATTCATTGGTATATCATATCTAACTCTCCTACAACAATTTGGCGTGGTCACTAAATGGATCCAAATAATTATTTGTTTTCTGCCTGGAAGATTTACAAAGAGAAGAGGCCAAGCATTGCTTGCTGTTGTTCCAACATGATAACATTTAACCACAGTTTAGAAGCCAGTTATATTTTGCACTGATCACAGCCCGGTGCTCTGAGACATATCTGTAACATGTAACGTTTGTGAATCCTGGTTATGTCCTCCCAGTGCTCATCTACCAAGCACACCAAATGTATCTCATTCTTCATTTTATTGATAGACAGTTAGAACAGACCATGGCACTGAACATCAAATACAGCTAAGCTTGTGTGTAGCACATGCTCTATCACTCTCTTGCTTAGCTTTTTTCCTTTCTTTCTGCTCCTCTGTCCCTTTTCTGTCAGACAGTCTAGCTCCAGTGTTTACTATTATTGAAGTTAATTAATTACTAAATAAATCACAGAAATAATTTTAAGCAGAGAAAAACAGATCTCTCCTCTCGCTGCTAAACTTTGCCAGTCAGCACTGTGTTGTCCTAGAGACGTCAACTTGTCATAAATCACTCCAGTTCAGTCTGACCTGATTGGGTAGCTGAGACATAGCATTCATTAATGACTTATTTCTGCGTCAATAATCTAGCTTTTAGTCGTGGCTTATGATGAAACCTTTATCTGGAGGTAAGACTTTTTCAAGATCACATAAAATGTCCTCAAAGTCCCTTTAACAATCAACAAGCTAACTTTTACGTTATATGCGTTTACATTTAGTGTCCATGTCAATCAAACCGATTCAGATTCTTACGAATCAAAGATAAGAACGGGCTGGTACCAAAGTTCTTAACAATTTACCATGTTAAAAACACAAACTCAAAAAATAATTCTGATGCATCCTGTAATTTGGGACTTTGTGAAACAACAAACACCACCTAGCCTGGTATGAAGCTCAACCAACGACATCCCTTCCTTCTGCCATCAGCAGCAGATCATGGGTTCAATGTGTGTGAAGCCTACATGTTGACAGATCGTACCTCGTGCTCAGAAACCTGGGACACAATTTCATCACATTCTTCAACACAGTGTTGCATCAAACTCGTACTATGTGAAAATCTTGATGTAAAGCAGTAATTGGACCATGTGCAGGGGTTAATGTATGTTGATAGACAGCAGACATCACCACACATAGTAAGTGTCACAATGAGTCATAAAGTAGCAAAGATTGCTGAGAGCAAGCCAGAGGCCTTGAAAGATGTCTTATATAAGAGGTCTCGTACATGAATCACATGCAATTTACAAAGCATTGGATGCCTTTTAATTATTTTATGCTCAATTTGCATATAAACTAGAACATATGACAGTAAATGAAACTGAACCACAGTAATTATCAGGTTTGGAAGAAAAGATAATACCTCCAAACAGAAACTACTCATATTTGGACTTATAATCATCTTTTTAGAAGTACCAAAACTGTTTAATCTCTCACAGTTTTATAAATCCATTGTCTTCCAAGAAACTCCATCCTACCTACAAGGTCATGATTTTCTACAATAAATCTACTCCGTTTTCTCAAGGTAACAAGTAACTTTCAGTTGTTTTCTGCAGATAAGTTACTTCTCTCATTACCTTGAGAAAAAGAACCCCGTTTTCTGTTAATGTTAGAAATACGGCAAAATGTATCTTAAAGTCAATGTTTGATTGAATTTGACTGTAGCATTACCCCAGGATATGCATACGGATGGGTGGCATAAGAAATGACCCTGTTATTTTGAGGAAACAATCTTTGTTTTCTCAAGATAATGAGGAAAAAAAGTCGTTAGTTTTATCATCAATGTGTCGAGTGTTAACAAGCTCAATTTGGAGTTAATTCAACAAAAAAAACTTTCGATAAGTTCATTCAAATACGCAACCTGCAAATCCAAAACTTACAACCTTAATGTCATTTTCTGGCCTTCCTATTCACAGTCCTGTACACAGTCACAAGGGTGTGTTTTGGTACCAAAACATGGTGCCATCTGAGTTAACGTGAATCGGTATTCAGTACAACCAACAGAATCTGGTTGTGACTATTGACTGTGTAATAGATGGATGAAGTCTTTGCAACGTCACCCAACTGTTTCAAAAGCTGAGTTTGAAGCAAAGCGCAGCCATACTGGAAATGGGACGGGTTACGAGTCTCCGCAATAATCGCTATTAGGCGCCTGAAAGTCAAGTGAGCTGAGCTGTGTGCCTGTGACGAGCTCGTGATCTTAACATCTTCTAAACTGCATAGTTAGAAAAGAATTCACCCCCTATGCAGTGTGTGCTGTTAGCGAAATTAGCGATTGAGAGGAGAGACAGTTTTTGTACCAGGCTGTATATGTTTATTTCTGCCGTGAAAATAACTTATACACCTCATAAACGGCAGCTATCAGTCATCGTAAAACAAAACTTATAATGCTGTTATTAACGTCTAATTACTCATGTAAAACCAACTCCTCAGGAAAAAGAGGACTTATACAATGTAAGGATGTGAGAAACATTTTTACGAGGTGTAATAATGCATCTGGAGTGCATTAGGAGACAATATTTGACCTATACTATAGCCAGTCACCGGGGGTCACAGTTTTTTAAGACCTCAGTCAGAGCCGACTGCCATGGCGTCCACTGATTATACAGTCTGGTTGGTACCTATAAAAGTACAGTTACGATAGGGTCCTCACCATAGACTGTATAAAACATGGATGTAGTCTCCGTGACGTCACCCGTCTATTACTGCAGCCCCGTTTTGAGGCTAAAAGGCGGGAGCAGCCACATTGGAATTGGGACGAGTGACGAGTACCTAAACTCACAGCCATTGGGCGCCTGTCAGTCACATGACTTGAGCTGTGGCTCTGATTGGGCACGCTTGCGATCTTGATATCTTCCAAATGGCCAGGTTAGAAAAAAATCCACCCCTCTTATAGTGTGTGCAGTTCAGAGTTTGGCTTTAAATACGCTAATTTCAGCTCTTAAAATAGCGTATTTTTTTGGTTTGGTGTGTACGTAACTTCCGGTACTTCCGAAGCCCAGCCTCAAGCGGTCACTCGAGGAACAGCAGCTTTTTAGCACTTCATTGTTGTCTCATTTTTTCAGACCAGAGGTGGCCGCTTGGTCCTCACCGATCCCTTTTGTCGGGCTGGAGGCCTAATTTGTCGACTCAAGAAAACAAAGCAAATGTGCTGTAGAGAAAGAAAGTGGCCTTCGAGGGCTTCTGTAGTTACTCACATTTGGCCTTGCATTTTTATTTTTTCAAGCTTTATAAACAGCTTTATAAATTACATCCACTCAAGTACTTTTTCTTTAAATCTATAATCTGCCAATAAACTCCATCCTGGCGACTGGGAGCAGTGTTTACTCGAGCATATTGTGAACACTACTTGTGCATACTATCAAGAGCTGCACAGGCCCCACTATGTAGGCAGGGCAGGGAGTCCTGTGGTTGCCATCAGCATGACGGTGATTGAACGTCGACTGATTTATCTGCCTCCATTTTTTACCCTCCGGCAGCACAAGACGAAAGCGGAGCAAGGAGCCTAACCATCCGTCCCCTTCTTGAGTACTCTTTTCTCAGTGGTAGAGAATAATGTTGCCTTGACAGGGGACAAACAGAGAGCTTCTATACAGGAACTTAATACTTAAAGCTCACATTCAAGCCTGAAATGGCAGCCTCTAAGTCTGCCTGTGCATGTCTAAGACCCCCCTATCCTCCCATATGCGTTATTCATGTCCTTATTGTGCCTTTACACTTGTATTGTGATTGTCTGCCATTTTGAATTTCAAAAAAAAAAAAAAAAAAAAAAGGTTTGTTTTCAATATGTTATATGAAATGTAGCCTCATTCATTCTCAAGTTAGCTGCATTACAAATGAATGTTTGCACATACGACAACGGCCACATCCGACAGGCTGAATAAAGAGGCTTTGGCTCTGAGAATAGTCTTGATCCTTAAAGATAGCTTAGCAGAGACTATATGTAGCTTTAGCTTCAAGCAAATTAGCCTGACAGTGTGCTGTATCTAAGGCAAGAAAGCTCGTGAGAGAGACATAGCTATTCGTTTTATTTGAGAGACATTAATGTGTTGAAACCTGCTCGATATTAAATGATTTAACCATTGACGTTGAGGAGGCATTTGGTGTCTGTGCGTCGCTTTTCTCGGATTCCTCTTCCAGTTATGTCGCTGTGTCTACCTGTAAATTTAATATCACACTTCCATTCTCATCTCTATTATATAATGTAACAAAGCTACATCTCGTCTTCTACCAAAAACCAAATTCCCCCCCCATTCCCTAAGCACAATAATCTCAAAGGAGCACTGTGTTGGCATTTTAATGGGAGGTAACGCAGATTTATGTGTTGTGAAAATAGCGTGAATGCTAACATTTGGAGCTGTTATACATTGGTAGTTTTGAGATGAAATAACAAAGCAGCTGTTTCTTACCTTGAAGGAAGATTCACGACAATAAACACCCAGAGAAAGAGCTTCAGTGGGAGGGAGAGCTTCGCCATTGCTGTCGAGCTTTTGGAGGCTAAATTTGGTGAAGCCATCATCATCATCATCACCATCTTCGTTTCCTCTTTAGTGCAGATGGACGTGTCCGTCTATTTACTGTGTTTCCTCTCTACGATACATTACGCACGGTAGCAGTAGCGGGTCTGCACATCCAGACCCGAGGCGGCGGACACTGAGCGGTGATGGAAGATCAGCCTAAACAAAATCGATGCGAGTCGAAAGCTCGGGCTTCGTAAAACGCTCCGTACGTCCTCTCTTTACGGCGTGTGTCTTATTTTCCGGGCCCTTTAAAAAAAAAAAACCTGCCTCAGAGACGGTGAAGCCCCCCCACTGTAATAAGCTACAGTGAAAGGGAGCAGCCGAGAAAAGCAGTGGAGCCTCAGTCTGAATGCAGATTAACGCTGGGGTCAGAGAGGAGCTGATGCACGTTGCTGCAGCACGGATCAACACATGCGTGGTTTCACCATAGAGCGGAAGCAGGGGAGAAGGGAATATTGGGAAAATACTTAGCATGGTGCTACAGCACAAAAAAAAATAAGAAAAATGGTGCTTCTCCTTTTTTAATGCTACCAAGCACACCCCTCATTCAGCCCCACGTGATGCCTGTTCATATGAAATGTGCTTATAATACTGTGAAAGTGAGTGTGAAAACTTTCATTATAGGCAACAGCAAATTAAACTATGTGTAACAGCAGTTAGCACGATTCAGTGCATGAGCAAAAAAAAAAAAAAAAAAGCTCCACACTGCAAAAACTGAAATCATATGGAAGCCCATTTCAGCCGATTAAAATAAATAAATAAATAAAAACATGGCTATGTTGGGATTTTTTTTCCCTTACAAAGTCAAAATTGTGAGATGGAAGGTAAAACCTCTGAGATAAAAAGTCAAAATTTGAAACAAAGTCAAAATTTTAAGAGAAAAAGTCAACATTTTGAGACAAAAAAATGGTGCTTTTTTTTTTTTAATGCCACCAAGCACACCCCTCATTCAGCACCACGTGATGCCTGTTCATATGAAATGTGCTTATGATATTGTGAAAGTGAGTGTGAAACTTTCATTATAGGCAACAGCAAATTAAACTATGTGTTACAGTAGTTAGCACGATTCAGTGCATGAGCAAAAAAAAAAAAAAAAAAAAAAAAAAAAAAAAAAAAAAAAAAAAAAAAAAAAAAAAAAAAAAAAAAAAAAAAAAAAAAAAAAAAAAAAAAAAAAAAAAAAAAAAAAAAAAAAAAAAAAAAAAAAAAAAAAAAAAAAAAAAAAAAAAAAAAAAAAAAAAAAAAAAAAAAAAAGCTCCAACACTGCAAAAGCTGAAATCATATGGAAGCCCATTTCAGCCAATTAAAATAAATAAATAAATAAAAACATGGCTATGTTGGGATTTTTTTCCCTTACAAAGTCAAAATTGTGAGATGGAAGGTAAAACCTCAGAGATAAAAAGTAAAAATTTGAAACAAAGTCAAAATTTTAAGATAAAAAGTCAACATTTTCAGACAAAAAAAATGGTGCTTTTCTTTTTTAATGCCACCAAGCACACCCCTCATTAAGCGCCACGTGATGCCTGTTCATATGAAATTTGCTTATAATATTGTGAAAGTGAGTGTGAAAACTTTCATTATAGGCAACAGCAAATTAAACTATGTGTAACAGCAGTTAGCACAATTCAGTGCATGAGCAAAAAAAAAAAAAAAAAAAAAAAAAAAAAAAAAAAAAAAAAAAAAAAAAAAAAAAAAAATAAAAAAAAAAAAAAAAAAAAAAAAAAAAAAAAAAAAAAAAAAAAAAAAAAAAAAAGCTCCAACACTGCAAAAACTGAAATCATATGGAAGCCCATTTCAGCCGATTAAAATAAATAATTAAATAAATAAATAAATAAAAACATGGCTATGTTGGGATTTTTTTCCCCCTTACAAAGTAAAAATGGTGAGATGGAATGAACCTCTGAGATAAAAAGTCAAAATTTGACACAAAGTCAAAATTTCAAGATGAAAAGTCAACATTTTGAGACAATTAAATCAACATTATTTTTTTCAGATGAGTCAAATAAGGAGGACAAAATGTCACATTTTGGGGGGGAAACGTCAAATTTTGAGATAAAAAGTCAAATTGCAGATAAGAGGTAAAACTTTTGAGATAAAAGTTGAAACTTTGAGGTAGAAAGGGTCAAAATTTTGAGATAAAGAAAATCCAACATTTTTAGATCATCAAGTCAATTTTTGAGATAAAGTCAAGATCATGCGATGAAACAGAGTGTAAATTTTAAGATAAAAATTCAACATTTGAGACAATCAAATCTACATTATTTTTTTCAGATGAGTCAAATAAGGAGGACAAAATGTCACATTTTGGGGGGGAAACGTCAAATTTTGAGATAAAAAGTCAAATTTCAGATAAGAAGTAAAACTTTTGAGATAAAAGTTGAAACTTTGAGGTAGAAATGGTCAAAATTTTGAGATAAAGAAAATCCAACATTTTTAGATCATCAAGTCAATTTTTGAGATCAAGTCAAGATCCTGAGATAAAACACAGTCAAAAATTTAAGATAAAAATTCAACATTTGAGTCAATTAAGTTAACAATTATTTCAGAAGAGTTAAATAAGGAGGACAAAATGTCAAATTTTGGGTGAAAAAAAATGAAAAATTTGAGATTAAAAGTCAAATTGTTTGAGACACGAAGTCAAACTTTTGATGTAAAAGTTGAAATTTTTAAATAAAAATGGTCAAAATTTTGAGATAAAAAAATCCAACATTTTTAGATAACCGAGCCAAATTTTTTTAGATAAAGTCAGGATTATGAGAAAAAGGTCTAACTTTTGAGGAAAAAAATCAAATTTAGAGATAAAAAGTACATTTTTTTGTCACAAAAAGTCAAAATTGTGAGAAAAAAGTCAAAATTTTGAGATAAAGTGGTTGAATCTTTTAGACCTTTTGAGGAATTCTATAAAACCCTCTTTGACAAAGGCGGACATGCCCAGGCAAAAGAGAAAGTTTGGTCACCCTTTTTATACTTGATATGTACCACATATATCTGACAAGTCCAAAATCATGTCTTATTTCAAGTTAATTAAAGACAAAAATGGCATCTGAATTGCTTGTAACCACCCAAAGTAATCTGCCAGTGGGCACATGGGCAGATTGTATTTTGCAGTGAAGGTGGAGTCTTTGAAGAACAGACACTTCCCAAAGGGGTGTCACCACAGTGGGGGTCTTTGGAAACTGTTATCATGTTTGGATGGCACTTTTTGAACTGAGAGCACAGAGGAAACTTTAAGGAATTATGAAAGTCTTTTCACGAGGTATGTGTGTGTGTGTGAGAGAGAGAGAGTGCATACGTGTGTGTTTTTCAATGGCACACAGATCCATCCTGAATCCTTAAATGAGCCACAGCCATGAGTCCAGTCCAGTCACGCTTTCAGCACCTCGGACAGCTCTATTAGTTTCATCTGCATTACAAACCACCAATCAGCACCAAGGACAGCTCCAGGCTGCCTGCTGATGCTTAAATCAGAGGAATACTTGCTCACACAGCACAGCTTATTAGACAGAAAATAAATATATAAATGTTGTCTGCCCAGAAAAAATAAATCTGCAAAGTTTTGCTGATCATAATGTATGATAATTGATCGTTTGACAGGATGAGGCTGAGAAGGATTCTTCAATGATAAATGTGTTTTCCTCAGTGATTTTTGCGATTTTCAAGTCCCATGATTTGTGTTGTCCTTCAGTGATATAGTGTCTATTTCAGAACCCTTATGTAAGTATGCTAATTCTCCTGCTTTGGTGGGCTGTAACTTATTTCCAAGGACTCCTTGAGGGTGAGTTTGGGGAAAAATATGTGTCATAATTTGAGATACAAAATGGTAGCCTGTTCCATACTGTCTCATAAATTACTTTTATACAGCTGGTTTACCTCCCTCCCCCCCTCCCTCTCTCTCTCTCTCTCTCTCTCTCTCTCTCTCTGTCATCACCTGACACATATGTCTCTCTATCTAGACACATTGTTTAAATGAAAAGTTTCTACGTCTGTTTTGAGGGACTTCACTGCAGAGAGAAGTAGAAACAAACAAGTAAAAGTAAAAAATAAAGTTCACTGACTTCATCTGTAACAAACAGAGTAAAATCTGAAGGGGTGGGGAGACAGCGAGCACAAAGGAGAAAGTGGCAGGTGCAGTGAAAACAATCAGGTGCCTGCAGAGGCGTCGTCTTGTCGTGCCGCATTAGCCCAAAATCCCCTCTGAACATTTATTCCACAGGCGTACATGTAGTGAACATGTCGCACTATCACGTTTATAATCCCGTGAGGCCTCAGCCATGTTTCACTGTGTTTTCACATCATCCAGGCCTCATTAAGTCACTCACCCAGAATGATAAGCAGCCATTGTCTTGTTTCTGTTTTTAAACTTATTCAAAATTTACCGTGGCAATCAGAGTTGATTGAAGCTGTTGCCACCTAAGTGTGACGTGCATGGAAAATGAGGTGTGTCTGATTTGAAAACACCGTCATGTGTTTATTAGAGGCAAGTGAGGCTCGGCGCAGGTTAATCATCTTAAGGAAATTGATGGATGCTTCATCAGCCATGCGGCACTCCTTAAAGCAGAGTTAACTGGCACACGCTCCAGCATAAAGCAGAGATACAGTGGAAGTTTCTTGTTATATTTAGTATGAATTCCTGTCTAGTCTGCATATTCACTTACTTCAACATTTTGTCCTAGTTTACAATCCATCAGTACAACACATTAAAGGGACTGTGAGGACTTTCTGAATGATCTTTGAAAGTCTAATATCTAGATACATGACTGATCATAATCCCTCATTTAAAATGAGATTATCAGCACTGAAAAGGTTATTTCTAAATGCTAATTCCCAATTGTTTTGGACTGGACTGGATTGGTCAAAGTCTCTATGACAACAATGCATTGAGAGATCTGTTTTTTCCTCTGCTCAAATGTGATTTATTTGTGACCCCTATACACATACCCCTAGGGGCGTGGTTGGCTTCTCCAGCAGCAGATGAGGCACACCTGACTCCACTCAGCTAATCACCCTGCCTATAAAAGCCTGGTTTTCACTCCACTACTCTGCCAGATAATTCTGTCTAGTATGGTAGAGTTGCACAGATCTCTCCTGGATACTTTTGAACCGTCTTTTGAAGAATATTTTTGTTCTTGGGAGTCTTTTTGTGCTAACCCTGGTTTTCATGTGTTCAGGTCTTTTGGTTTGCCTCACTGCCTTGATGCCTCTCTGAGTTTTTTTGTTTTGCTCTTGTGGACTCCTGTTTGGTCAGCCGGCTCCCTTCCTTCACTACCTTCCTTTTTGTTGAACATCAAAACCTTATTTTTGCATATTTATCTGCTCCAGTCTCATTAGACAAACACTTAGCACTATTTTTCTAATAACTTTGACTTTATTATCTCAAAATTATGACTTTTTTTCTCATAGTTTTGTCATTGTCTCAATTTTTTTGTCACAACTTTGACTTTTTATCTCGTAATTTTGACTTTAAGGTTAGAGCATTGGAGTGATGCCCGTAGCCAAGTGCAGCAACTTATTAGTAGTAGTATTAATTGTTTGTCGATCTAGCTGAGAAAAACCTGGGAATTCGGGGGAATTTTATAAAATCTCCAGGACATAAATTGACGGCCAAAAAGGAGGACATGTGTAAGCAATAGATTATTTATGGTCACCTTAAATAGCTCCTTTGGATTGAAAATTCATATCTTGCAAATCAAATCCACCTTAACAGAGGCACACAAACATGCATACATTCATCCACACACACACGCACACACACTCATACATACCAGGCTGATACCACACAGTCCCCAGGGTAAGATATCGCTTTCTGCCTTGCGGCCATGTCACCACAGCTGTCAGAGCCCAGTCATGCAGGTCATGACCCATACGTCAACATCAGAGATTGTGGTTAGTGGTGGGCAGTATTGATCTGGCTGAGATGGAGGAGGTAATTTAGATAAATGCTAATGCAGCCAATGGTGGCTAAAATGCAACAGCGAATTAACCCATGTGGGCACACTTTCTTAGAAAACAGCATCCACGCTTCACTGAGAATAGGATACAAAAATAACAGAATTCTTTACTTGTTAACATCATGAAACTTCATGTTTGCTTTTAATCAGGCGTATTCTAATCATAGCAGCCAGTTAAATACAGAATCTGCATCTTTTTCCCTTTAAAATATCCTCTGCCTCACATACAAATACACAAGAGAGAGAAAGAGAGAGAGCTGTCAGGTCATATCTATGTGGTTCAATAGCCTCAGTGCAAATTCAGGCCAAATTGGCACATTCCCATATTACGGATGCACCTGGGCTCCGTAAAGTGACCTATCTGCAAAACTCAGTTCATCTCTGTGTGTTTGAAACAGAGAAATGCATGCAGATACTCACCTTGACCTCTACTTTTTTAAAGTTTTGAATTGCCTCAGGTGTGCACATAAGTTTTGTCCTTTACAGAAGTATTACAGGAACAGAGATCTTGGCATAATTCATGAAATGTGTTGAATATATTTATTCGGCACTTATAAATAACAGGAGTCTTGTACAAAGTGAGAAATGTTTTCATTTCTCTTTTATGAAAGGATCAGATACTTTTCAAGAAGTGACAGTGCTGGTATGTGAATGTTCTTTTTTTTTTTTTTTTTTTTCGTGTAAGGTCACTAATAAAATAGAAAGTACCGTGGATAAGAGAGACGTCCGTACACACTCAGACCGACACTACTATACAACACAGTGGAAATCTCTTCTCTACCCCCTCCATATCAGAAGATATTACCGTAGTAACTTGTGTGTCTACGGGTCAAGGTGATAGTAAGGTCAAAATGTCCCCACACATATGCTGTCACAGCCCCACTTGGTTAGCATCAAGCTGTGGGAGCAGAATGATCTACTGTAAGCACTATTGGATATGAAAAAAAAAAAAAATCTGGCATTCGGACCAAAGTGATGTAACTTCAGAGGGAAAATCCAAAAAACAGTAGAAGAAAAACATACACAACAAATATTGGAAAATATTCAAGTAAAGATTTTACAGTGACGCTGCAGTGGTGCTAAAATCATAAAGTGTGTTGATCTAAAAGTACAGGCCAGGTGGTGTGTCTATTAAACTTAGAAAATGTGCAAACACATTCCTTATTACAGGAGAAGTGAACATGTTGAAGGACTCTCAGCAGCTGGCATTACTAAAATGTTTAAACCACATCTGAAAACAGCATCCAGCCTTGTCTTATAAATGTTCTCAGCCTGACAGACTATTTTTTTTCTTTCCCTGTTATGTAAGCCAATCTTTTATGAAATCTGTCTTTATTGACTCCATTTAGAATTCTCTTATCTAACGACATGCCATGCTTTGTCTTCTGGTGCTCTTTGCTGATTTAATAATGGTGTTCAGTAAGAGTCTCAGCCTTAAATCTATTTATTTGCTTCAGGGGTCTTTTACCTGCATACTGCAAATAGTTTCCTTAATCAACTACAGCACCTGGCTGTACATACTGATACCTTTTCATTCATATAGTTGCCTTTTTTTCAAGCCAAGGTTTGCAAATTATACAGGAATTTAAATGGATATATATGAAATTTTACCCTATGATATATTTCTTTACAAGCTTTGAATAGTTGAAAGATGGGGCTGTTTAGAGATCCACTGCAAGTGAAAAAAAAAAAAAATTGATGAGCCATTAACTAGCAAATGTCAATGTTAGTGCTTAGCATTAACAGCACAGTAGTTTTACTCCATATTTTAGCAAGCTAATCTTATAATTTTCAAGAAAACTATGTTAAATTGTGTTAAATTGCTAGCAGCATGAAGTAGCAATGTTAGCTAAAAAGTTAGCTCTGAGCTACATTAGCTTTTCTTAAATATAATCATGTCTGTACATTTTTTTTTTTTTAACCATAGGCTTTTTATCAAATGAAAAAAGTCTACTTTTCGTGCATACTGAAAATATTTCCCTTCATTCATGGAGTTGCCATTTCTCCCTCAATCTAAGCTCAGATTTGGATGTTAGCACAATGTTTGCCTCCAGGTTTCCAAATTTTACAGGCCTCTGAATATATATGATTATTTCACCGCTCCTAAAAAGGTGTGTGTTTTTAACAGACTTTGAATAGTTGAAAAACAGAGTTATTTAAGAGGTTAATTTAAAGAAAAATAACAAATTTAGGAGTAATTTATCAGCAAATGTCACAGCAGTGAACGTTAGCACTTAGCATTACTCTCTGTATTCTGACTTTAGTAGTTCTACTCTACATTTAGTAACTTTATACTTTGATTTTCAATAAAAAACATTAGTTATTTGTGTTTAATTGCTATATACATGAGGTAGTGAAGTAAGCCAGGAATGAGCTCTGAGCTACTTTAGCTTTTCTTAAATATTTCTACATTCCCATATTGCATCTTTGTCATTTCTTTATTTTTCTTATATTTTTCTATTTCTACATTCTACTTCAAATCTGAACTTTGTATTCTATTATTTTTATATTCTATAGTCTCTCATTCTAGTTGTGTTACTTTCTGGTTTATTGTTCAGCACCAACACACCAAGTCAAAATTCCTTGTAGGCTATGTGTAAATGTATTTGGCAATAAAACCCAATTCTGATCCTGGTATTGACTTATAAGCAATTGTGTTGCTAAGATTTTACCAAGTGTCCATCTGTGTTTTTGCCCCACACTGTATATACCTGATTATCAGTAAGCTAGCATTAGAATTTCTATTTTCTTTATCACAAGTTAGAATAATGTCCGAATCAAGGAAACAGAATTTAGCCAAAGGAAACTGGCCACCATGAGAAAATGGTGAATTAGAATCTCTGTGATTCAAACGAGCTTTTAATCTTTGTTATATTGTGCAGAGGTCCCTTTACTGCCCCTTCATACCTTCCTGAAGTACTAAAATTAATTAAACATTGTCCTCCTTATTGTTGATTTTTTTTTTATACCTCAGAAGTTACAGCTTACTTACCTGGACATTTGCTCCTGGAAAAATGAAAACAAGAAGGATAGTACCACAACAATAAGCTTCCCCTGAGATGCCAGCAGCCCCCTCACTGTGCTCAAGCAGCTTCAGAGGGTGTGAACTGTTCCAGATTTGTGGGCAGTCAGTTCTGTGTACCTGAAGGAGGCTGAGACTAAAAATCAATCACCTTTCTCTCAGGCATGGTGGCATGGCTAAACAGGCTTTTACCCCTGCACTGTTTGCATTCGACCTGATAAACTCTCTGGATTGTGTTTGGACCGTGGGTGGGTCTCACTCTTAATACTCGTCTTTAAAGGAAATTAATCTTCAAGCAGGGAGATTAAATGGAGGACTGACATTTGAGGCCAGGGGTAATTTGAAGATAGGGCAAACACTTCTCTTTATGTAGAGCAGTTAAATTTATATTCTTCTCATAACTTTGACATGGCTCATATAATGGTATTTGTTTCCCTTATGCATTGTTCATAAAGAAACTCAACTACTTCAGATTACAGGTCAATTTTCTCAGGAACCCAATGAAAACATACACATTATACATAAAACAACCTAATCAACTACAATGTAACTGAAGTAGAGGTCAGTCTATCATTAAAAGTTACAGGGAAAGGGTATTGATAGTTATTGATACCAATGCTTCTTGATCTGATTCTTTATCTATTTCCTTCTACATTCTTCTTGTCCTGGCTTGATAGGTTTTCTGTATCAACAACATTTTATTGCGTTCATAAGTAAACAAATACAAATTTGGTCAATGGATTCAGACATGTGCACGTAACATATAAGTAAAGATTGGTAAAGATGGCGATGTATTGGTTTGTTGCATGGAGTTGACCGAAGTTGGCCACCTAGCAATGCTTTGAGTTGTTTGGAGCCTTGAGCTTGCCGTAGTTATACTGAAGTCAGACATGAGTCTGCACTTCCTGTTTGGAAAAAAAAAAATACCTGTTCGTATTTTGACATTTTTGAGTTTTAAGTATTTTTCACAAAACGTTTTGGTGATTTGTCTCTGTGATTAAAGTTGGGATTCTGTTTAAAAACAGGCAGAGCTTGGCTTTTATACATTATTTATGCTTACATTATAGAAAGTTTTACTTCAAACCAAAAATGAGTGTTTTAAATAAATGTATGGGTTATGAGGCTACTTTGTCACCTTTGAGTTTTTGGGTATTTTGTCAGTGTCTTTTTGGGTTTTCATTGTGTGGTCACTGAACTGCTTTCAAAAATGCAGAGTTCCCCCAATTCCTGAGAAAAGTTCCTGCTGTCAAAAAAACACCTTAATATTGTGAGTGTGTTCAGATTGCAGAATATGGAAAATTGAAAGGAAAATGAAAATAAAAGTTTTCCTCAGTCAGTGGTTGGAAATTTGGCCTTTATATTTTGTTTAAAGCGGTTTTCTCTCAGTATTTAATTAAAGTTTTGAAACTTGTTTGTCTGAGTTCACAGACAGTTCAAAGTGGCGATGTATCTGCTTCTATCTAAACTGTTCTGATCCAGTAAATCATCCATTGTATACGGATTGAACAAACCATTAGGATTAGTTGGAAATGGAGTTTTCTCTAAGCCTGTAACAGACCAGCTCAGTCATCTGTTCTCTATGAAGCTTGCACATGCTCCTGAACTGCAGCATGCAGGGCGACTGCCAGCATCCACCCTCTCCACTGTGAGAAGCGGGAAATTTAGCTGGCTGATTTCACAGCCTCTTTATATGGTATTTGGTCTGCTTGACGTTAAGCAGGTATAATCTCCACTCCCAAAGGTAGATCACAGGGAGTTTCTGCTTTCAGCTCTGGTATTATTTCGAAGGCTTTTATGTTCTCTTCAGGGTCACAGCTTTATCAAACACAAACCTCAATTGAGCCCAAAGTCACCGATGCAGATACGACAGATTACATGTGAAGGAAAAAAATATCAAACAAGGAAAAGTGATGCAAGAGAACTGCCAAGTCACTTAAAATGGGGGAAGATGCTTTATTTTAGTGTTGAAACCTTCAGGATTTTGTCTTTTTTGTTTTCCAAAAGCCTCTTTTGCGTGGAAGAAAGTCAGACACATGAGAAAATAGAACACTGAAATGTTTCCATATGGAGTGTAGATGCCAAAATATGCATTTGTTGATGTACTTACCTGCATTTGTTTCTACATGCACGAACAGAAGGATGTATTTTTCTATTAAATAAAAATGTCTGTTCGATTACACAGCAGTTGCCGACAATATTATCTCTTCCCTGTCTTCAAAATTCAAGCAACACTTTGAAAACAAATACCTTTCACCCCTGTGGCATTCATTCTGCCCTGAAAGTTCACAAATGAAGCTGTTTTCTGGAAAAATCACCAGCACTATAGGCAAATTTAAGGTCAAGGTAGCCTCTCTGTCATCAAATTAGTGCCCTCCTCAACCAGGAGAGCACTATACCTTGTGTTTTGGCTCCCATGAAGCCAGTATAAACGGTAACAGTAACAGAAATATGATATAGTGTATCCTTAAGAAAGAAAGTTAAAAAAAAAAAGTCTACCAATGGTAAAAAGAAGTAACAGATTTATTAATTGGGTTACTGTACATCATACAGCAGCTGATGCTGTTAAAAGAATATAACCTTGATATCAGTTGAGAGTCGCTGCCTCCAGTGAGCCAACATCTTACTCACCATCACAAATCGATGTGTCAGAGTTTCACTGGAACTCGAAGCACTTAAAGAGATGAACACATTAAAGCTCCTGTGAGGAATTTTTGTCTGGGTACAAAAATCAACATAAATTGATAATGTTGCCCCTTTATTATATATAAGTATGATTGGGATCATTTTTAACCAGAATATAATCTATTTTTTTTTCTTTTTGAGGCATATAAAGTCTAATGGCGCTTTTCCACTATACAATTCCAGCCCTACTCTACTCGGCTCTACTCGGTTTGGTTAGCTTTTCCACCAGCCCGACTACAGACTCACGGTGGGCGTGGATCTTATAACACAGCTGCGCAGAAGTGCGTTTATGTCATCTATAACGCGACGCAAACATAATTTTGTTCTAATATATGTGCCACCGTGGTCTTTAAAGGAAAAAAAAAGCTTTCAAAAGATTTCATTAAAGTAATACAGCGGCTCATATCGGGCGTCATGACAACGGAGGGTAAACAACAGCCTCGTGTTGCATGGAGAAGGAAACGAAGGAGCTGCTTCCTGACATTAACTCTTCAATAGATCCTGTGAGATCACTTTAATGTTTTGATTTTTGGGCCTGGTATACCAGAGATTTTTTGTTGATCAATCATTCTTCTTTGAACTGTTTTTCCTGTTTTTTTGGTTCTTTGTGGATTAATGGACTGATTGGTGCTTAAAGACTCTTGTGGCAGACAGATCGCTCCTGTGCCAATGAACTTTGATTTAATCGAAACGACTCTTTAAACCGAACTATCTTTGCTGTTAACTTCTTTTTTGCTTAAAAGGGACTTTTGACTTATTTAGGAATCATGAAGGAGCATTTTAGGGCTGTATTTTGTCTTCATTCAGTTTGGTTCTGTGCCGTCGAGTTTAAATGTCATTAAAAACCTGTCGCTGAATTATTCATTTGCCTCTTGTAAGTGAATCGTTCAGAGTCCGAAGCTGCAGAGACGACATTCTCTGACCAATGAGTGACCGGCCGTCCGTCCACGTCACCTTTTAGTATCGGCTTTACTCGCTTGGAACCAGGGTAGAGTAGGTACTAAAAACTGGCGTCTGACCCGTAGTACCACGCTAATGGAAACGCAACACAAACTGGGTAGAGGAGAGTAGAAGCGAGTAGAGTAGGGCCAAGACGATTCAGTGGAAAAGGGCCATAAAACTGCTACTGAGGGGCAGGTGCTGTTTAAATAGTGTAACAAGCATTCACAAGATAGAAGGACCTTTTTTTTTTTTTTCCTTTTGGTTTGGCCTTTTCATTGGGTTACCATAGTTTCCTTGCTAACACTGGTTTTTGGGCCTGGGCTCTAAAAACATAACGTCCTGTTTAAATCAATGAATAATTTTCATTGGATGCCTGTTTAGCCAGAGTTCCCCACTATTCATCCCAGATCTATTCAACTTGATGCATGTCACCCACCAGGTCCAGAGACCAGCAGGCAAATTTATTTTCATAGCTTTCTCATTTTGATGTTATTAAAAAGACCAAGAGTCTGAGCTCTGCACATGGATATTCGAGCTCTGTTCTATGTTTGTTATATTTCAGCAGTATTCCTATGTTATGAAATATGCCGACTTGAATGGGCTATAACAATAAGGGGATGGATAAATAATGTGGGCAATGCGATTTTTATAAACAGCAGAAAGTAAATCTTGTACCCAAGAAAGTGACTTTATAATATCTCCTACTCTTTATCATCTCACTGTGTTACCTGTGAGGAATAGAGATAAAAGTGCAGCTGTGGCTTTCACTTGAATCACTGTTTTTTCCCAGGGTGGAGCAACACATCACTTTCACTTTATGATGACATTCAAAAGGACTAGAGAAGAAAGACAGATCTCTAATTCAGCACAGGCATTTTATTTTTATGAATATGGGGCCTTTCCTCACCTAATCAGTGCTGTACATCTTCACACACCTCAGTGGTTTTTTAATGCCTTTGATTTAAATTCACTGCGTAGGAGATGGCTTTATCCAAAGCTCATCACTCCTTTCTGCGCCTCCATCAGGATGCTTACATAACATCTTATTCAACCCAAGGCCATAGCACTCTGTCCCATTGTGCAGAGCCCGCATATTGGTTACTCACAACGACAGATGATTATTTACCCGGCCTTGTTGTGCTCATCGCGGGTGGGGGGGCACTTATATTTTGCCATTTTGTATATGACTGAGGGGATAGCCACAGATGGGAATCATATATCATTTGCAATATAAAATTGTTTGATACATGATGAGCATGTGAATAACATATAGTTTTTACCTTCAAATTACAAAAAAAGAAGAGTGTAGATCTTCTTCAAGAGAAATCCTTTTGGTGCTCCTCGTAGTTAAAGAACTACCTGTTTTAAAGCTCCTCTGATTTATTTATTTTTTGATGAAATTAACTGAAATTAACATTGAGGCCTCTTTATGACCTTTAAAGCAAACAAGACCATGCACAGGATTGAAAATGAGGTGATTAACAGAAAGGTAAAAGGACACCCCTTACTCACCTTTTTACCTCAGAAAAAGGCCCTCAAAGAAGGTGCTTGAAGACACAAAGCCATACAACAACCGAAAGTATCAATCATCGAGAATCTTTGCTGTGGAAGTCAATAAAAAAATGTTGAAACGGTGCATGATTGGCTACATGGCTACCATCAAAAAAGAAAGTAGCCTGAGTCATGAGTCATGAGGGCTGTAAGATCACTGAAGGTTCTCTTGATGACTTTAAGCACATTTGTGAAAGGAGAGCCATCTACAGGGCAATGCCAATAGTTATCGACCCCAAGCACTCAACACTTGGGACAGCATACCAGAAAAAGTACTCTGGGAGACGACGGCACCAACTGTGCTGGTGTGCTGGAAGGATCCAGACATGAGAAAACGTAGTGCTGCAAGGAGTTTTCCATTGGCGATATGGCATGGCTCCTTATTGTGACTGTCTCCAAATCAGCCCTTAGGTCATCCAGCAGCTCTTAAGGCATTACTGGATAGACAAATTGTCGTTACTATTTTTATTTGTGACAATCCAAAGATGTCAACATGTACACGGGAGGTTCTCTCTCCCTTGTCTGTCATTGCTTCTATGCCTCCTTCTCACCACAATGACCTCAGCCATTGAAACACTGTGCCTTGCACCTGCCTTTCAAACGTGCTAAATATATACGCAAAACACCAACCGCAATCAGTTTCAGGTTTGATAAATCACATTGAGGGTGCTAAATGATTATATTTGCATCTCTTCCATTCAGTGATTAGCGTGTTCTGATGATCCGCATTTGTTCTGCATATTCATTTAGGCGGTCATGCCAAATGGATTTTGCATGCTAGTTTGCTAATTTGACAGACGCAGTCCTCGGTGCACCCGGTTAGTAAATCAGACTTACATGCTATCAAGTTTGCACATGTTTTTATACATGCAAACTCTTAGAAGATTAGGTCCTAAGGGTATTCAAAATTGAATCACAAATATTTCTATTGGCTGCACAGTGTGACACAGCGTTCTCCAGCCTAAAACCATGCTCATTGGGTTAATTGGTGATTTTACATTACTCATAGGTGAGTGTGTGTGCACTAGATAGGTTGTCTGTCACTATGTGTCAGCCCTGTGATTGACTGGCAACTAGTCCAGGATGTACCCTACGTATTGCCCAAAGACAGCTGGGATAGGCCCCTTTTACCTGCAACCCTGAACAGGATAAGTGGTAGAAGATGAACATATTAATGATTTTTTTTCTTTCAAGAGGAACCAGAGGAAATCCTTTTTTGAGAGGGTTTTTGCCAACTCCTGGGGAAACATCTTATATGCAATGTTAATCTTGGTAGTGGAAAGGTAGCATAAAGTATGAAGTGGGTTCATTCAAATTTACTGACTGCACTTTTCTCAGTTTAGAGACAAGAAAGTTGATTAGAGCCCTGAGACTGAACCACAACAACAAGGCTTGTTCCCTCTAAACAACTCTGAGGGCGTATTCACAGCCGGGTCATAATTAAGTTACACTCCTTTAAATATAATATATGTTTCGTGGTGTTATAAGTTTTTCTTCTTGTAGACTTCAACTCCTATCAAGAACTTAGACCCCCTGCTGCTGCCTCTGCACCCGCTTTGCTTGTATACTCTCAGAGTCAACCGCACACCTGGTAAATGCAGGTCGTGTCTATTTTATATCCCTCTCAACTGAGCAGCAGGGAGTCTGGAGGAACCTATCCCTCTGTGCTCCTCTGATCAGCAGCCTTTGAAGAGCCTGGAGGGGGCCCCGGTGCCACCCCGGACAGCAGAGCAATAACCCTGTGTTATATGTCTCTACAAGTTCAAATCCTTGGGCTCTTTACGCAAAAAAATACCTCCAGCAGAGCTACCAGAGGTAAAGTGCACCGCTGGGGTGATGTTAAGAGACACCCAAGCCAAGTGCCTGTGGTTTTTGAGATACGAAGAACAGGAACTCTTGCCAGCAGCGACAATCACACCTGAAAAAATAAAAGCCAGAGCCAGCTGGAAGTGTAAATAAATAAGAGCCCTTGCTGACAGATGCCTCCTGATAATACGAGATCACATCAGGAATTACTACAGATTTCAAACTGCGCCTCTTCTGACACATCACAGAGTTTACCAAGAGTGCTTTGTTTATAAAACAGCAAAATGTGCTCTGGATTACAGGGAGTTTCTGCCTGTTGCCTAACCCAAGGCCTTCTGCTCCTATGGGGAGCTGAAACATGCTTTGTGTCTAATTTAGGGAGAAGATAAAACACCTCAGGCTTGAAGTGACTTATTTGATGAAGATGCAGTTTTCTGAATGCAGCTTTGGGAGTGCACTTAGGCTCACTTAGGTTGTGTTTTATTTTGACAGGCTTTTGTGATAAGCTTTGTGCATTGACAGACCTTTAAAATTTTGTTGTTAAGCTGGAGATTTTCAAGTCTCAGGTTACAAACAACCAAGCTGGAAGAACTGTGCGTATTTCTGCATTGTACAAATAAAGGTCACAGGTATAATTACCCTTTGAGTCTCCTGCTTTGAGAAAAGATTATTAATACAAGTATTCAGGGAAGTTGCATCATGGTTGCAGATGTAATACTGTCCCAGTTCTTTACACTGCATGAACAATTATAAAGCAAGTTCTATTTATGATGATTAATTTAATATTTTTCAAACAACAACAGTGCCCCGCTCAGTCCAAAATGTTAAAGGGACCGTGAGGACTTTATAAGTATATCCTAACTAGATATATGCCTGATTATAATCCATAATTTACATGAGATTATCAGCATCAAAATAGGTTATTTCTCAGCTTCCAGATAAGGTTAGACTGGTATAGATTGATTCATGGCAAGTTGAAGACTCTGACAACACCAGGCTGACTGACAAAGTTTAACAGTTAGAAGACAGATCCATGTTATTCTTTGCTGCAAACAATTTCTTTGAGTTATTTAGTATTAAAATTGTACACTGGAGCAGACTGTCTGACAGAAAAGGTACAAAAGAGCAGAGGAAAGCCAAACAAGAGAGTAATAGAGAACTTTTTTTTGCCCATTTTTCCTGAAGAAAAGAACCTGCCTTAAAATTATGCACACCTTCATATAGGGTGTTGGTCTCCTTAGGCCACACCCTCCCTCATAACACAAATACACGTCACCTGATATGCTCAAATCCAATAATCACTAAAGTTTATACAGCTTGGAGTTGGAAAAATATGCATTAAAGTGATGATATGGTCAAAATACTAATTATAATTGTGCAGATAGGGTATTTTGTGATGTTGAGCTGGAACTGTTCAATATCAAATCATTTTAATTTCAATTGTGGCTGGCCCTAACATAAAACTGTTAGGGAACATTCAGACTAATTATCTTGGACAAACCAATTAATATGTATGAACACGAGCAAACAAACCCCAAAGCTCAAATCCAGACAGCCATGGCTATGTGATCAGCATCCGGTTTCTTCAGCGGATCACGGGTGGTGTCGGGAGGACTCTGCCGTCTTATCCCAGAATAACCCCAAGGCCTTTTACACCCAAATGGCTTTAATATCATAAACGCTCTGAACCAAAAGATGGGCCTAACTCCTCTGAAAATAGCCTTGAGCGTTGTCCCACTATTCACAAAGCTGGCCCTATCTGCAGTAAATGGAACAGCTCCGGGAGGGAGGTGCTGCAAGAGCAGATCAAAGATTGGTCTTGGTTCCTCTGTATTTGACCTTCAGGCACTTTTTCATGTCGACATGGTGAAAATGAACAAGCTGGGGTCAAAGAAATGTAATGTAGACTTCAGGTTAAATAAGACTTTATTAGATTCAGGTATGCTTTATATACTGTGAGATAATTAAACACCAAATTTTTGTCATTTCATATTTTAGGGGGGGAAATGTGAGGCAAAAACCCAAATGTCAATGTCAATGTCAGCTTGATTTATATAGCACATCGAAAAAGAAAATGGCCAACCAAAGTGCTTTACAGTGCAAAGTGACAACAAAACAGAAAAAGCCAATACAACAATCAAACAATAAAAGCTATACAAGCAATAAAAGCACATGGGATATAATACAACAACATGACACGACGTAAAAGAGCAAACAAAAGTGGCTACATCCTGCAAAAAGTGAAGGAGAACGTGCGTTTTTAAGTTGTGTTTTGAAAGTGGAGACAGTGTTGGCAATCCACACAGACAGAGATAAAGTGTTCCACAGAGTTGAAAATCCTTGATCACCTCTGGATTTCAGCAAAGAAGGAGGAAAAAATCTGAAACCATCTTGATCAGCTGACCTCAGGGCTTTGGAGGGCTGATGCAGCTTAACAAGACCAGACAGGTACTCTGGGGTCAGGCCATTATGAGACTTAGAAAACAAGTGAAAGAATCTTAAAATCAATTCTGTACTTAACAGGCAGTCAGTGCAGTGAAGAGAGCACTGGGGTTATGTGTTTGTGTTTTTTGATCACACGAGACTTGAGTCATTTTAAACAGGATTGGCTCGTCTCTTCACCTGCGGATGTAGCTCCAATCGGTGGATGTTTAAGATCGATGATTCGCTCATTTCGCTGTCAATCAAAAAGAGATGTCACCTCAGACAGATCATCCAATCATCATGCAGAAGCCGAGCATGTATCCGATAGGCGGGACAAAGCCCAGTTTATCCAATGACTGCCCAGTTTTAGGCAGTGGAACCAAAGATATATATAAGAAGGCTAGATGCCTCGTGCGAGCTGTAAGCCGATGGGAAGTAACGTCGTCACATGGACTGTGAAATAACTGTAGATTGCTCCATTTTCAAACGGTTTGGTTTGTTATAAACGCCAGAATTTTAGCTAATTAACTTGCAAACTTAAGATTATTTAAAAAAAAAGCAATTTAAAAATTCAGCCTGATTCATAGCCATGTGAATAAGGTTTGTCATAAATGAATCTGTTTATAAATCCGTCAAGAATCGTGTCGGTTTCCTGTGACAATAGCTGATTCTGAAAAAAGGATAAACGCGTTCTAGCGGAAATTTAGTCAATGAAATGTACACACAGCGGAACATATTCCACCACTTTTTTCCCCCCTTGCCGTCTTAGAGCAATCACCACTGCTGTACATTAAATACATAGGACAGCACGAGATCCAAAATGTGGCCCTTTTCATGATTTGGCTCCAAAACAGACTGTGTGAGGTTGAAAGGGTCAGTGACATCGAGAAAGTCTCTGACCAGAAATCTGGTCTTGCAGCAGATATGAACGTTAAAATTGCAGACAGTTAAAAATCGATCATACTTAAGAGTGATACCTGACACAAAGTCTGCAAAGCACTGTCTGAAGGCTTTGTTAAATATCGATATGGATAGACAACCACACACAGAACAGTCACAGGAAAGTTTAGGTCAAAGAGTTGGAGCTCGAAGTTGGAGCAGGTGACAACTGTAGACCACCTTCAGTGAACGGTGGATTTTAACACCAGTCCTCCACCTTTGCTGGAGATGCGAGGGGAGTTGAAGAAACCACATTTCCCTAGGTCATCATAAGAGCCCCTAATCTCAAGCAGAGTTTGACGGTCATAGGTGATGAGGCATGATTCCTCTGGGCAGATCAGGTAAAACACTAAACGCACAAACAGAGAAGAGCGACAGACGGCCGACTGGGCACCCTCTTACCATCTTGCCGGTGAAAACCATGAATGAAACAAATAACAAACAGTGTTAGCGCAAATCTATAAAGGGTATTTCTTTAGAAGACAGTGATTTGTATAATTTATGTTGCAGCTGTTTGCAATTTCAGAGAGAAAATAGGAAATTCAATCCAAAACCTGTAACAGTGACACTCTAAAAGTCCCCTGGCCATAGAGAGAAAGACTCAGTGGGCAGAGTGTGTGTGTGTGTGTGTTCAGTGAGAGAGTAATTGATAGGGAAATTACAATTTCTGGGTGAAGTACAAAAACCTGCGAAGCCAAAGAGTTGGCCTGAGCCCCAGAGACAGAACATGAATGCAATCCTGTTGATAGTCCACAATGAAAGCTGATGAGATTCAGTGTCCATTTATATTTTAAAGATTTTCAATTATGCAATGCACCCCTTTGATAGGCGCCATGTAAAGGTCAATTTGGGCTTCACACGTTGAAGGTTTGAGTAATTCATTTGCTGTGGCACTCTCATTTTTCTTACTTACAGCAGAACGAATGAGGACTAATGTGGTCGGCCGGCAGTGTGTAGTAATTTATGATTTGTGCTCCAGTGTGTTATGTATTCTGTGGGAGTTTCTTATTATGCATTAGGCGATGCATGTATAACAAACTCTTTATTGATTTGGAATAACATGATACAGACAACCCCTTTTTTTCCCCAAAGCTGTCAAAGTCACTGCAGTCCCTTGCATGAATGATGAATGTGGATTAAAACGAAGGCATTTGAGATGTGACAGATGAGTCTCATTTGCATCAACTTAAGTGTACATTAGACAAGACTTTTTCACACGGATCACAAATTTTATTTTACAAATTGCTTTATTAGCTACATCCCAGTTAGCAGCTGGTTTTAAATAAGCAGCGCTCGTGTTGCATACTTCTCAAACTAATGAACACAGTTTTACGTAAAGGATTTTCTGTGTTGAGAAAGAAAAGTACATTTTTTGTTTACTGAACCAAAAAAATTAAAATTCCTTGCAACCCCTTTTCTTTTCCTTGAATATGCTACATAGAAAGAGATATGTTCCCTCTATGAGAAACTAGTTTTAGTATTAACAGCCAGAGACTCATCTGTTTTCTGAATATATTCACCTGGTTCACCTGATTTCATGCTGAGCTGATGAGCTGTCCTGAACATAAATCTGTCTCTGGATTCAGTTTGAATGGTCCTCCAAAGACTAATGGGATGCAAACTTTGAAAAAGATACTCATCCTTTACAGAAACCAGCAGAGATAGTTGGGTAAAGAATGAAGTGGGCTTTAGAGCAGGTGAACTGCACTGCCAAGGAATCACAGGTACAGTGGGTAAACCTAGTTTTTATAAAGAGAAGTAATCATCATCATTCCCACCTCTACTGTCCTCTGTGTCATCATTGTTGTTGTTTCTTCTCCATTATACTAAATTTAATCTAATCATCGCCATTTTACTGACACGGCTGTCATTGTGATTATTGCTTCATCAACATTAAAGCCATCATTATCTGACTCACACTTCATCCTGAGCCCTTCGCTCATCTCACAAAGCTGGGGCAGGGTGAACGAGCGTACAGGGGGATGAAAGTGGGATGCAGTTTTTCTAATGTGAGAACAATTACCTGGATGCATGATTTGATTTGAGCTAGCAAGGCAGCCACATCCTGTGGAGCGTAATGGATTTAGCTAAGTAACTTCTTAATGCCTTTTCTGGACTGCTCTCAAAACCTCTATTGGATTTTTTTTTTTCCCCACCGCCCTCCTGGAGGTTTTTGCTGTCTCTAACATTCCCTCCATCATATCTCACCCTGCCTCCTCTGTCTCTCTGCCCCCTCGCTCCACCCCGGCTTCCTCTGCTGCATCTGGTCTCATGGTGCCAGCTGAGCTGGATATGAAACTCGCTTGAACGGCTGCGAGACAGCGTAGCCATGTCACTGGACAGGCAGGGAGAAAGGGTGTATGAGATAAGAGTGGTTTCGTTATGCCCTGCCTGCTGTATATCTGATGCTCTGTCAGTCACATGCTAACCTTGTGCGGAGGTTGCACTTCAGATTCTGAATACAGAACAGTACCTGAACAGCACACCATCCATATTTCTGTTTGAGTCTGTTTCAGATTCTGTTTTTCTTTTTCACAATCAAGTTGATTTTTCATATTTCGTAATCTTCATTTTCGTCATCTTCATATTTTCAATCTTTTATTTCATTAACCTCCGCAGACCCAAGCTTTCGCCTAATGTGATTTTTTTTTTTTTTAATCTCTCTTTGCTGTTTGGGTCACATAAGACCTTATAGGTGTCATACTCAAACTTGGTCTTTGTACTGGGAGTTTGATTATTAGTTTTCTGAGTTCAATAAAAAGTCAAAGTATGGATGAAAAGTTCTATATACAGCAATTCAAATTTTTAAAAAAAGGAGATAAAGTCACAAGTACGGATCTGTGCTCAAAATAAAAGATTAACAATTATAATTGAAAAGATAAAAAGTCAACACTAGGAAAGAAAGTCACAATGTGAAGAAAAAAAGTCAAAAGTATGGAGGAAATGTCAAATTTAAGAGATTAATAATCATGGGTTTCAAAATTCAAAACAACAAGACCAAAATTTGAAATGATATTTTTAAAATTTAATCAAAAAAGTTGATAAAAAGCCACAAGTATGGATTTAAAAACAAAATAAGAAATCAAAATACTTAAATCAAACCATCAAAAGTGCTCATAAGGATATCATAAGTTAGCATAGAGAAGAAAAAGTCAAATTGAGGACATTAGACAAAACTATGGACAGAATGTCAAATTTAAGAGATCAAAATAGGGAGGTTTTAAAAGTCAAAATTAAGAGAGAACTTGCACAAGGGTGGATTAAAAGTCAAAGTAAAATTTTAAAAAATCTAATCAAAAGATTAAAAGTCAAAATGAGGACACAAGTTAATACAAGGAGATGAAAAATCATAAATACAGTTATTTTCATGTAATGTTGTAATATCAATGTCCCTTTGGCTGATGGGTCAAAGTTCAAATAAATGTACTCTTATAAGTCTGAGAGACAGAAATGTGATATCCCTATATATATATGCAGGGTCTTAAGAGGTTAAAATATCTCTGGAATATATTTAGTAAATCTTGGAAACAAAACAGGGAGGAGAGATTACCAGAAGAAACGTCAGGGAGAAAGTTTGATGCCCTAAGGTTGGGGTAAAGGAGACGTTAAAGTTTCACTCCATTGAAGTAAATCACATATTCCAAGATTGCAAACACTGGAGATCACAGCATCACATACATCCAGCTTCAACTTTTTAGCAATTTCTGATTCTCTTCACGTAGTCCTATTTGCTTTTCACAGCATTATCACAAAAGAAAGGTCTGCAGGTGCAGGCAGTGAGTGCAGAGAGTGTTCAGCTGAAACTATTGTCATTATACTTCTCTGTGGAGAGAAAAGCTTCCATCGGTACACTAATTATTAGTGGCAAAATATGCAAAGGTTCAAAGAGTGAAACAAAATGTACTGATAATGCACCATAAGTGACCAACTTGGGATCAGAACGGGAGGATAATAGCAGTGTTGTTGAAATGTGTGACCAACAGACATGAAAGAGGGAACAACAGCTGTTTCAGGATTTTTTTAAACCCACATTACAATATTAACTCCCTCACCTCAGAGAAGTGCAGTATATGTAACTAATGAAAATACAGCATAAAAATGCCATCGGTTTTATAGAACATTTAGCTCTACAAATGGATGAGGAAGACAGTTTTATTTTTCCTCACTAGAAGGAAAAGTTCAGAGTTTTTTCAACACCCCTTGGAACATTTGTTGTTGTTTAAAGCTCCTGTGAGGAGATTTTCTTTTCTAGAAACAGACTAAAATTAATAGTCTACCTGTGCCTTTGAATTCCTTCAAATTACCAAAACCATCAAAATGTACCTGGAATATTATTACTTCATCATCTCCTTTTTACTGTGTCATCACAGTTGCAGGGTAACTGTCAGACAAAGTGATTAACAGCATGCCACAGAAACAGCTTTGAAAGAAATAGAACATTTCCCACATCTAACATCCAATGGGACAAATGAAATATTAGCCGTGATGTTTTAGGAGCGGAGTATTGGTGTGCACAGAGGGGGCAGGGAGTTGGCTGCAATTATTGAAAAAGTTGCATTTCAGTGCCGAAACACATGCTGAAGTGCCCCACTGGTTGGGAACATCGCTGATCTGCCCCTTTGACCAGTTAAAACACGATAAATTTCCATTCTGGGAGCCAAAATTCATCCGAAAGTGTCTTCCTTGTTTGTGAACTACACTAAATTGCTCCTTTGGCTGGTTTCAACAAGATAAACCACCTTTATGAGAGCCAAGAAGTGTGATTAAGTTCCCTCTTTGGGGCCAAAACACATGCTGAAGTGCCCTCCTGGTTAGCGAACCACACAATTCTATCCCTTTGGCTAGTTAAAACAAGATAAACTGCCTTCCTGGGAGCCAAAATGTGCAAAAGTTCTCTATTCTTTGAAGCAAAAGTACACAAAGTTGCCCTCTTAGGCGCCAAAATGCATGCTAAAGTGGCTTCTTAGTAGTTCCCTTTTTGCCCCTGCCCTTCAAACTGTCTGCACATTCTGGCACTTTGTTAGTCTTAATGATTTTAAAACTAGGATTAAGGATCATCTGATGAGCCGGTGCACTTGTTTTATTGCTGAATGCTCCTAATCTCTTAACCTATGTACTGTTTGTTTGATGCTGTCTATTGTTCTGTCCTATATGTGAAACTTTTTGTGCTGCTGTCTTGGCCAGGACCCCTTGCAAAAGAGAGCATTAATCTCCATGGGAATATTCCTAGTAAAATAAAGGTTAAATAAATTAAAAAAACACTGGTGTAGAGGTATGAATACGTTTTAATAAGTCAACTATTATTTGAAAAAAAAAAACACCAACAGTTTTTGTAGAGAAGAAGTGATTATTGGAGAACCTGTTCTTAAGTTAAGGGCATAAAAGAGTTACAATAAAGTTTAAGAAAATAAAAAAGTTGAGTTTCTGTTAAACTTCATTGCAGGGCTGGAAAAACCCTCAGGGACCAAACCAAGAATGTGTAACCCCAACAAAATTTTAATTGGCCCACTGTATTGATAAGAGAGTGTATTAAGAGAAACATTTTTCAAATGCAAAATTTGAGCAAGACATTTCCCTTGAGGCAAATTCTAAATAGAAAGACAGATTTCTTCATGGTCAGGATTGGAACACAACAATGATTTATTTGTGCTGAGAAAACCAAGATCATACGAGTGGCTGGTCTCAGAATGAGTAATAGCTGGCACCCAAGGCACGTCACGACCTGGCTGTGAGTTGGCTAAGTGTTAATAATGTAACACAAAAATGAGAACTGTTTGTTTGTGAGACTCTGACTTTATGACACGGAGAGAGAAAATCTGATATCTTTTTTATTATTATTAAACGAATAGTGGTTGTATGTAACTTCTATGTGACATCGGGACACCACAGCTTTGCCTCTGTGTTGCAATTTGAGAGTTGAATATAGTCACTGGATCCCAATTAAAACAAGATTAGAAACATGACAAAGCGAGCAAATTCCTCTGACCCTGTGGAGGCCTGAAAGATTTAGGGTCAAAATCAAGATGAACTTATTCACTAATAAAACACAAAATTTGACATATGCTTGTATGTGAGTTGGAATCTGGTAATAAGGTCATTCTAATTTCAGCTCGTGGAGCACTCACAGTTCTTCTTCCTAAATATAATCCTGCAGAGCTAAGTTACAAAATGTTCTTTATTTGAACCCATACAGGCAATGAGGAGACAATGCAGAGAAATTTGGAGCTTAATAGGAGCCCAGAACTCATTTTTACCCTGGAGCCACCCACAGGCTCTTTTTCACAACCTGTCAAATCTAATTCCAGTATGTTCTGGCCAAGAGTGACAGTCATGGGAAAAAAAAAAACAAGCCCTCATAAGCTCACTCAGTCGGCTGAATAGGAGTCAGATCTGCTTTTGTTGTGATGTGTTGTTCTCTCCAATGAAGAGTCAGTTTAAAACACCTTAAGCAGCCACAGACTCACGCTGATGTGGTGCTCAGGGGTGTTAACTTAGAGGACTTGGTTGAAAACTGATAACACACAGAGAAACACATTTGAGGAGGCGCATAACGTCAAACGAGGTGATTCAATGCGACAGTGATACTGTAATGACCTACTGAAAGCATCAATCACATCCTGTGTGTGTGTGTGAGTGTGAGACAAAAAACAACTCTGTCTAGGCTCATCCTAATATCCTGCTCGCTCTCTGTTGTTGTCCTCTCTCTCTCCCTCTGTTTTTTCTCTCTAAATGTCAGAGCCCCACTCATGAGAGCGCAGACACCGTGCTTGCTTTTGTACCTTTTCTCTCCAACCATGTGATTTGGATGTGAGGTTCAGCACAGGGAGAATGACAGTGAATAATCCATGTAAAATATAAAAAAAAGAGGCACATTGAACTTTAAAAGCAGGGTCAAAATCCTCTGTTGAGGTCAAATGAGCTTCATTTGTTTCTAATTAAGGAGTGTGACTCAAGTAATGATGAGAAGTTGCAGATTTTTGATAAATATTCCAGTGTAAATGTGAATGTAGTTGAGGTTTTGGCAGCAGACAGACAGCAACGGACCAAATATTGCAACACCTCCCCCTGCTGGATCTACTGCAGTGAGATGAGCAGATGAATAATGGAGGTGCACTCTCTCTCTTTCTCTCTCCCTCTGTCCTGTTCTTTCAGTCTCTTGCACTCTCATCGGCTTAAGCCTTGTCTCTCTTTTTACTCAGACATTAATGATTGAAGTGCTCTGAAGAAATTATCTATCTATCTATCTATCTATCTATCTATCTATCTATCTATCTATCTATCTATCATCAGTTGGATGTTGTTGTTGTTTACATGGTAGGCGGGGACACGCTGCCAGATGACACAATACAAACCGATAATGGGTGGATGAAGAGGGAAATGCATTGCCTGAGGGTGGAACAAATGTCAACATAAACAAATTACATCAGCATTAGCAGCATGCTGGTGTGTTTGAGAGAGTGGTGGAGGTGTTGCACACACACACACACACACACACACACACACACACACACACACACTCAATAAAACAAATGTTTTTCCTGAGTGTTCCTTTAGGATTGTTAAATTCAGCCCAAGTTGTGTTATTAAAGCAGTAACCAGCAAAACAAATACAGGTTTGGATGAAGTCACCGTGGGTTGTTTCAGTGGTGCCCTGCTTTTGTCTCTCTGAATATAACACAGGGATTATGCAGGTAATTAAACTCAGGCAACTCTTTAATGTTTGAAAAGAAAGGCACTTTCTCAGGGAGAGCCTCAGGCACCCTCTCATGTAAAATGCAAATTTTGCCCAAAAACAACATCAGAACATCACTAAGTTGTGACAGTGAGACATGATCTGCATCTATGGCACTCCCATTTCTTACTAAAATATTAAACAGTGCAATCACCTCAGATATTTAAAAAAACAGTTTGACTCTCTGACAAAACCTGCTTCATGTTATTCAGCCGCTGTTATGTCTTTAAAACTTTGTTGTGAGAAGCCTCGTACACACACTGTTACACTGCAAAAAATGAAATCTAAGCAAGTGTTTGTCTTATTAGTAAAAATTGTCTTTCTAGACTTACCATGTGCCACATTCACCTGATGAGTCCAGAATTTTTTTTTTTCAAGATATTCAAAGACAAAAATGATGCCTGAATTTGCTTGTAACAATTAAATTAAAAAAAAACTGCTTGAGGGGTAAGAAAAAAATTCTTATGTCATTATTATAACTTTAAAAAAAAACTTGAGGAGCAATTTTTCTTATCATATTGGCAGAATTGGTTTTCACTTGTTTCAAGCAATTCAGACATCATTTTTGTTTTTAAATATCCTGAAATAAGACGTATTTCTGGAGTTGTATATTAAATGGGGCGCACACCAAGTGTAATTAAGCATAATTCACTGAAATTTGACAAACTCTTGCTTATATTTCATTTTTTGCAGTGTAAATGAAACTTGTTGTTTCAGCGTAAAATGACGATGTAAAGGGCGGCCTTATTCAATTTTATGTTAGGTCAAAAAGTAAATGTTATTTTAACACCAGCAGAAGTTATCTTGATTAAATATAATGTCTTGTTTCAACCTTTGTCTTTATTTGGTTAATTTAGACATCTTTGTTAACTTGACTTCTCTGGGTAGTTTAAATGAATTATCCCTAGACACTTTATTAAAATTGTTTGCTATGTTAACATCTTTCCATTTTGGTTCATTTAAATCATATTTGTTAAACTTAACTTCTTTTGGTCGTTGTTTGAAGTAACTAATCATCTTGAAAGCTGTAGCTTTACTAAACAGCTGGGAGGGGCTAAGGTGATTGCCAAGTCCATATTCAGTCCTAATTTATATGTGCAGAATTTCAAGTTGAAATATATCTTGTTGTTGAGACAATTCCAAATAGTAATGAAGTGTTATCACTGTAACTTCAGTATTTTTTTTTTGGCTTATTGACAATACACTAAAATAACAGATGTACTAAATCACATTCCACAGTGAAGCTAGGTATTTTCAAAAAATTGTTCTTCAAAAAAAAATTGTCCACATCTCATCATTTGAAAAAATCAAAAAGTCTTAACATGCAAAAATGTCCACGTTACCAGGAAAATCCATCAAAAAGTGATGCTCAAAGCATGCCAGTCACATTGGCGTTTTTTTTCCAGGAGTGAAACCTGTGCCAGCCAATCAGAATGAATCCCTGTCATTCTGTTTATTCTGTCAGAGACTTGGCTCTGGGATCTTTTGTTCCTATCAATACAGAGGTTTACCCCTCAATGTGAGCAATAAGATGTACTTGAAGACAAAAGCAAGCAAGAGGTGTTTGCATCAATGTTGAAAACCTAACATGCCCACTTTGGCTGAAGTTTTCAGAAAATATTGTTTTTAGTGACCTAAAACTGTGGTTTTGTGCAAATGACAGGTCTAAACATTTTAAAATATGTTTGATTTTCCAGATATTTTCTAGATATCTAGCTGCTGATGACCATCCACATATCTTAGAAAAAGAATGAACAGTTAAGATGAGTGTCAACATATCAGGAACTACAGTGTTATAGCAATGACAGAAGCTTGAAATATATCTCTGAATGCAGAGGCATAAAAAGCGTTTCAAAAGCACTCTTGTACATTCAGCTCAGAACTCCACCAGCACTTTCCTTTTACATAAACCAGCAATAACTACCATATTTAAAAGTCCTTGAACTTTCTCCATAAACTCTGCTAAATAATTTTATGAACTGCAGAAACTGCTCTCACTCACTAACTACAGCCGTGGTTTGTTATTATATACTCATTGTCCAAAGTGACTGAGACACTTAGCAATAAGCTATTTAGAAGAATGTGCATCCATCCCCACGGGTCACAGGAGAATGAACCTCCTGCTCTGTAATTAACTGAAAATTGGCCTGTGACAATGTCATTGTCCAGTCCCTCAGCTCCCCCATGTGACATTATTTTAATGGAACAAATCTATTCATTTTGACACAGCACAGCCAAACCTCAGGCAACCTGAAAACCTTTCTTACACACTGAGCCAAACCTGTTAACACAACAGGCTTAAATTATTGAGATGTATTCCTGCTGTCAGTATTTTTAAAGCGCTCCTAATGCACTCTCTGATTGAGGGGTTTTTGGCTCCCCCTGGAAACAAAGTGATACTCTGCATAGTCTTAATTATTTTTGTGGACTATAAACAGCCATTAATGTAGTGTTTCAGACTTTTAAAAACTCATCTCACTATTTTCCTTTTTTTTTTTTTAATTGTTAATGTGCAAGTTATGTTACTTGTGGTGTATTTATGTCTGATCCTATGTTGCAAACAGATTTTTTTTTAGCATTACTCAGTGGCATTCACAGTCTTAAAGGGCAAGGGCAGAAGAAAAAAAAGGTACAAATAGCTCATGCTTTGGATCCAAGAAGCCACTTCAGTATGTGTTTTGGCTCTCAGGAGAAAAGTTTATCATGTCCTAACCAGCCAAAGAGGCAGAATAGGGTGGTCTGCCAAACTAGGGGGCACTTTTTGGCTCCCAAGAAGGCACTTTAGCATAAGTTTGGCTACAAGGAGGACATTTTAGTGTGTTTTTCAACAATTAGGCCACTGTGTAATAACAACGTGTTATTTTAAGGTATTGTATCATTACATATCGTGATGTATCTTATCGTATATCATCGTGTAACATCATATCAGATCATATTATATTGTAATGTGTCGTAACCATAGACTGTATAAAACATGGACGTAGTCTCCGTGACGTCACCCGTCTGTTACTGCAGCTCCGTTTTGAGGCTAAACGGCGGGCACAGCCATATTGGAACTGAGACGAGTGACGAGTGCCCAAACTCACAGCTATTGGGCGCCCGTCAGTCACGTGATCTGAGCTGTGGCTCTGATTGGACAAGGTCTCGATCCTAATATCTTCCAAACGGCCGAGTTAGAAAAAAATTCACCCCCCTCACAGTGTGTGCCGTAAGCGGAATTAGCGATCCAGACGGGAGACAGAGTTTGTACCAAGCTTTAAATACGCTAATTTCAGCTCTGAAAACGGCCTTTTCCCCGTCTGCTTGTACAGGACTTCCGGTGCTTCTGGAGCCGGCCTCAAGCGGTCACTGGAGGAACAGCAGCTTTTTAGCACCTCCATGTTGTCTCATTTTCTATGCTATGTTATAATGAGATTTTTTTATAGTATTATGTCCAAAAATGCATATGTGATATATCCAATCACACTGGATTGTATTGGATCCTATCCCATCATATCCAATTTTATCATATCCCAGTCTATGAAGTTGTGACATCCATAATGGTGTGGTAACAAATGATGCAGTATTATAACACATAGTTCAGAAAATTGTATCATCTATATCTGTTTTCATTTTTTAACAACGTAACATCTATGTTAACGAGATGAGGAAATTATAACTAAACATCTGATATCACTTTGGTACGACTGCTCCCCAGTCTGCTGAAAGATAGCACCATATGTTTTGATTTGCTCCCGGTCCGATCAGAATCCATTTGCCTTCCTTACCATTTGCATTTAACCTGCTTACTGTTGATGGATGCTTTGGTATCTCCAACATCCCTAGGGAGCTGGTGTGAGATATGTGTCAATGCAGTGTACACAGTCTTTCAAGGCTTGATTTATGGTTCAACACAATATGTGCTGCCTACCATACACAGAGCTTCAGATAGAGAGCCAAACCATGCATCCAAAGATAGACGGCCCTGGACCGACCTGTGTGTGAGGAGAGGGTTTGAGTTTGTGTGGTGTTACGTGAAAATAAGACAAACAAAACTGGAAGCAGAGAAGCGTGTCCTCCTCAAATCTGTTTTTCTTGAAAGGATTTTCACATAATTGCATTGCAAAAGTATGATGTATCTTTAACTATATATCCAATTAATGTTTCACACTGTGCTTCCTCTGTAACACACCGTGTTATCCTCTAAGTTCTTTATTGATTTATGCTCTTGAGACAGGAAAAGCCCCGGCCTCAAGAGGAAATCATATTTTGTACCTGTACAAGCCAATACATTTATTAAAGCTACAGCAGGCGCTGTGTCACACTTTCTGTAGTCAGTTTTGCAGAACAATCCCTAGAGGAGAATAGGACAAAACTCTGTGTGAAAATCCATGGCGCAATTATATGGAGGGAGAAAATGTGATAGTAAGTTCCCCCCAAAAAATGTTGTGCTTTTGTGATTGAATTCAATGCAACTTTTGCCCTTTGAGTGGCCATTTTTCCTCCCAGAATAGATATTTCAATAGGGCATGTCACAGTAACAAGATATGATTGAATAGCAATGTGTAGCTGAGCAGAAGTGAGATTCATAGCCTTTTGAAGTGCAGAGCTTGTTAGTGATATGCTTGGAAGCTATTGGTTTTGACAAAGGACATCCGGAAGGCGTTTTGGGAGAGAAAAGGAAATTTGGGGAGATGGAAACACAGAGAAAGGAAAGGAAAAAGAAATTTAGAGGGAGACAGAATATTACAAGAGTGGTCCATGGGATTAGGTTGAACAAGGCACAAGACAAAGACAAACTGTAACCAGGTGATTCCTCCGCCGACCACGGTTAACAAGGATTTACTCTCTGATTTGTAGGAGGGACAAAGAGAGGAACACAGCTCAAAGCTGGACACACAATCCCACGCACATGCACACACACGACACATGTAGGAAACATTTGAGCTAGATACAGAATCACATTGTGAAACAAGTAACAGTCAGCCATAAATCTATTAGCTGTGGCATTTTATACCTTTTCTCTGGAAAACGTGTGTTTTTCCTGGTGCTCAACAGTCCCTCTGGCAGTGACAGGTGCAGCTCTGTAGCAGCATCAGGTCAGCGCTGAATACGCCTACTGGAGCATACATTAACACAAGACAGCTGGAGCACAAACATTCCGATAATTCCTTGAATAAAATGTAATTTCCAAACAGCAAAGTGTTCCAAATAGCCCTGCACTGAACTGGGCAAACATATTGTCCACTTCGGGTCCAAGAGTGCTGTGCTTTGACCTTCAAGAATTATCCAGTGTTTACTGACTGTGGAGCCAACTAGCTTACTGCAGCAAAACTGAAGCCAGGGCCATTGTTTGGAATAAAAAAGAGCTCAAAAACCGCAAACGGGTTGAATTTGTTCCACATAAATCCAGTTGTATTGGTACAAAGAGAGGATTGTGCAACACAGATATGGTCACTGAATACACAAACACCACCTTAATGCTGCACAGAAAGGAAAACCAATAGATAATTTTAATGAGTTTACTTATTTACTTTATGCACGTTAAATGATTTGCATGCAGCAGCTATAATAATACTGTGATTACCAGGTTCCATTATTTTATAAGTCTAAACTTAATTAGTTTTTTTCAGCTTAGAATAACAATCATGATGCACCAAGTCTGCCTGTGACTCTTTTTAACTGGTGGGCTCAAAACGGTGTTCCCGTAAGTTGTTTATTCCCTCACAAAAGCCCTGACTTACAATATAACAGAACAGGATGCGTTTTATGATGTAAGCCAAACAAATGACCTCTCTGTTGTCTGGTATTAATATAACTAGGGCTCACAACAAGCTGGAGACCACTTTTGATTCAGGATGCTTGGCCGCTAAGTGGAAAGCACACAAATGTAATCCAATGATGGTAAAACAGCAACTTTTAATTATGTTACATAACTGTTATTATATAAGGCAACCTTACAGACAAATTGAATGTGTATTACTCAAAATAGGAAAGCAATTTTGTCGATGACAGAGCTGCTTTTGTCTTATTAAAGTTACATATTCAGAGGTGGCTGTGGAGGAACAGAGGGATGTTGTTATTTGAGGTTATGAAAAAAAAAACAGATGTTTACTTCAAAAAATATCGGGAATAGAAACATGAGAGAGGGAAGCTGAAGGAGGGGACATAGAAAGGTGGGATTAGTCTGAAGCAGAAGAGCTGAAAGGAAATGATGCTTGGGTACTCGCTTATTTTAACCATCAAAAACAAGGATTACTGATCATTTCGCTGTGTATATTTCAAGGGTCTGTGTCCAGCGGTAGCATTGCTTACAAGGACAGCAATTTCTTTCTTCTCTATTAGCATTATTATTGCTGCCCTCACAGTTAAAATTAAATCAACTTTTAGAAAACAAAATCCAGAAGGAGGCGGAGTCTCTGAGACTTTGTCATTGGCTCTAACTAGGACATTGGCGCCAAGCTGCTGCTAACACCAAGACATGGTTCTTATATAGTGTTTTTATATTTTCAAGTGGAATTGCATTGATTTAAAGCAATTTTTGAGTAAAATAAATGGGCTCAAGGCTAAAATTTGGGCTGAGCTGTTTGTGATGACGTTCATTCTGACCCACATGCAGCTGTTATACTGCAGTGATCTGTTGAAACCTGAGAAACTATCAATGAAATGAACAGCCAGGTTACACTACCTCTGCTTGATAGATGAGCAATGACAGGATGCAACCAGGATTCACTGATGTTGCATAATACCAATACATCTCAGAGCATCAGACCCTGCACTGCAAAAAACAGAAATCTAAGCTAGTCATTATGTCTTATTTGTAGAAAAAATTGTCTTATTGTTCTTAATTTGAGCCACATTCACCAGACCAGGTCATAAAAATGTCGTATTTCAAGTTTTGATTTTTTTTTTTTTAGACAAAAATGAGGTGTAAATTGCCTGTAACAAGTAAGAAAAATCTGCCAATGAGATAAGATGAATTTGCCCGGGGAGTTTCTTGAAATTAGAAAGATGTCTCAAAACAAGCAATTAACACCTCATTTTTGTCTTTAAAAAACTTGAAATGAGACATTTTAATGACCTTGCCTCGTAAATGTGGCTCAAATCAAGAATAATTAGGCAAAATTTGCTAAAAATAAGACATAATGACTTGCTTAGATTTCAGTTTTTGCAGTGTGAGTGGCAATAAATGTAGCAACCACGATACAAAATTACAAAGTGCTACGTAACTGTTGATAAAAAACAGTACCTCATCGTGTTGTATTGGGCAAAAAGCTGTCATGAACAAATAGGAGTAGTGTTAAAAAGATCTGCTCTCCTTTCATTTTTCAAAACAAATACCGTTAAGAGTCATGTCATCACTACAGTCACTGATTCTTTCTGTGTGTTATTCTCCTTGACTGTTTCTTCTCTCTATCGTCTCCTCACCCACTCCTCCCTGTAATTACCCTTGTTTTTCTCCCATTGGACATCCGTTCTCTCCTCCATCTACCCATTGTCTTCCCTATTTGTACTTCCTCCTTTGACCTTTCCTGCGTCTGGATTGCTCACTTATTCTTGTTGAGCATCTCTCCTGAATCCCTTATTATTTACATGCCCCACTACTTCGTTCTCTCCTATCTCACTTTTTTAGATCCATTTCTTATATCCTTTGCTTCTTCTTTCATTCCACCTTTTGCCATGCACGTTCCCTGTCTGCAGTACTTCATTTCAATCTTGGCACAAGTTCAGTTCTCCTGGAGAGCTGAGCAACAAAACAGCGAACGCAGTCGAAGCTGATGGGATGGTTGAGTAACGGCTTGGTCATTCACCAGTAAGGCCGACCCTGGATGTCAGCTTTAAGCAAGGAGAAAGACAAGGAGATGGAAAACAAACAAAAGAACAAGACTGTGAATGTAAAGTTCTCTGGTAAGGGGAAAAAATACATCTAAATGTAAATGATAGAAGGGTAGAGTACAAAATGAGATGTTTGTGATCTAATGAGAGCTGTGGGAGGTAAGCCAGTACGCTGATGATATCATAATGGCCTAGAGAATATGTCCAATTGGTATTCCTACCATCACCCAGTGTTCCTCTGGACTGACGCGTCTTGCCTTTGGCTTCCTCTACCATCATTAGCTGATGCCCAGTGTTCTCCAGCATTCAAACAACACTTAATGACGAGCTCGTTTAGATAACCTGTCACTATAGTGGCTCTGCAAATGGCTTGTTATATGACTAACATTATCCTTATGGCAAAAGAACAGCTTGTAGGCAAAAGTCTGCTTCCCTCTGCTCCAAGTTTAGCGAGCTATTTTCTGTGTTATGTGCTACATTACTGCTGCAAATGGTAAAATCTGCAAAGGGGGACTTTTTTGCAGTATTTGCATCTAAGCACATTTGAGCTTGATACCGTTGTTATATGGAGCTGCTTTGTGTCCTGGTAATTTGTGGAAATTTCATGCACTGCGACAGAGCCCCTCAGGGAAACTGTGCCGTCGTCCAATTTGGCTGAAAATAACAAAGCACAGTTCTCGAGTTCAGTTTGGGGTTGAACGTCATGGACGGAAAAACTCAGCGCAGGGAGCCAATTGAAGTGTTTGATGGCTGTGATAGCTTCACGTCTTGTACTGTGGAACTGTTGCTGCTTCCTAGTGAAGTTTTGTGTAGAAACACCAGGTAAAAGTTTGTTCTCCCAGTGGAGAAGAGACAGACTGCAACGCTCAAGAAATACTTTATTTCGGGTTGTGTATGCCCTTGTATTTAAAAAGCACGGAAACAAGAAGTAAAGGATAAGTTAAAGAACTTTTCAGAGTCATGGCTGTAGACGTTTTATAGACCCTTGGATTTAGAGTATTTTTTTTAATTTTAGTTAACTGGTTCAATGTTACAATAAAACATTTAATTTACCACTTTTAACTGACTATGGGTGATACCCTATTGACCATTCAGTACTTTGGCTTTTCTCAACTGGTTAACCCAATTCTCACACCAATTTATACATTCACTCATTAGGAGCACAGCTTTCTGGTACGTTTGAAGTTTCCTTAACTTATAAACCCTGAATGTTTAGTTCATAGGGGCAAAATACAACGCTTCACTCTTTCAACTATAAATCATAAGATGTTAACTTAAAAGGGGTTCAATAATAACACTGCTGAGTAAAACATACTATCACAATCATTGGCCAAGTATTTGTCTTCACAGTTGGGGGAATAAAATGTAGCTAAAAGCAAATAGTTATTGGACAATAAAATATGCTTGGTCAAAAATATGGCAAAAAGACATGTAAATATTTCCCATTATGTACCAGATGTGTATCTATCCATCCACTAATTTAGTCATCTTTTCATGCATTTATCATCCATTTATGCACTCAATTATTTATCCATACATCCATCATATTATACATCCACCTCCATTTATCTTCTATCTTAATCCACTTGTTCATCCATTTGTTTATCAAAACATCCATCCATCCAGCCATCGATGTACTCATTGCCACACTAATTAAAGTGATTTCATCTGACATTTTACATCTTGAAGCATAGTATCAAGTAGAAAAAAATGGAATTCTTCTTCAAAAATCAGCATGGTACTTGATTTAATCGACTTTTTTACCATTATTCATCAGGATCCAGCTCACCAAAACTGAGCAGTGGCTTCTCTCTCATGCCGGTGTCTCTCCCTCATGCACCATAAAGGAGATTGGCACTCTCTGCAATACAGCCTCACAGTACTGCAGAACATTTTGCTGTTATTGACTGGACATATAAACTCAATTCCTTTCAGACTCACTTCACTTCCTTCATAAAAAGCTTTTAACAATAGGTTGAATTCACAATAGAAATGACAGCCTTTAGGAGTCCAGACCAATATGCTCTCCTTTAACCCTGGTTAGGAGAATAAACAAGTGATTTATTTGTATTTTAGAATACAAATACGCCAGAAATAAGGTTGCTGGGAGTTCCTTTAAACAGAGTGCAGCACACGAACAAATGGAAAATTGCTTGAAATAAAAACAATACTGTCCTTGGGCACAGAACCTTTATAACAGGAACATTTACTTTCAGTGGCTGCTAGATCTAAAGTAATTATCTTTTTCTCCGATTGTGTTTTTCTTGCTGTTTTGGTATTCATTTATGCATTTCAATTGAAGGAGAAGAACAAATCACCAAACGTGGTACCTGGCAGAGTAATCCATGGAATATTCCAAAGATAATTGAGGAAAGACAGCAGGCACAGGAAGAGAGTGATACAAGAAGGAAGGGGACAGGGAGATGAGGGAGCAGGGGGAGGAGAAATGGACGTCCCAGGTGATATGAGTCCCTGTTGGGGCGTGAGTATGTGGAGCCCGGAGAATTGGATCAAGGATCTTGTGTTGTTTTTGAGAAAGATGGAGTGAGTTCCTGTCCTATCTAGGTTGATCTTAAGTTTCAGGCATTATTGGGTGGTGAACTCTGGAAATATTAACCCTGTGGTGCATAGTGGTCACAACAGTTGACACCTATTTAAAACTTATTTACTCCTAAATTCAATGGTTTATGTCGTGGAAATTCATATCAGCCTGTGTCATGATATTTTAATTCTTCTTAGGGCCTGAAAAAAATGTTTTAAATACTTTCCAAATATATTTATATTTTTAAAAAAAGTTATAGACAAACATTTGAGGGTAAAACAGCGTAATAACTATGAATTATTCAGTGTTAAAATGGATGAAAGAGAGTTAAAATGTTTTGCAAAGCATTAAAAAAAGATTATTCATGAAATTACCAAAAAAAAAAAAAAAAAAAAAAAAAAAAAAAAAAAAAAAAAAAAAAAAAAAAAAAAAAAAAAAAAAAAAAAAAAAAAAAAGAAAAGAAGTCAAACAAAAAATTAAGTCATATTTACATCAAGTTCACGCTGTTTTCAGTGGAATGCTCTGTTTCAAATATTTAAAAAAAAAATGGAAAACTTTTTTCCATGCTTTAAGACAAATGAAAACACTCAAGGGAAAAATCCTGACACTGACTTTTATGATTCATGCATCAGAGGGTTAAGGTTGAGATGAAAAATAACCAGAATATAGTGTAAGTAAGTATATATGAGAGGGTGTGGTCACAGGCAACATGCTACACTTTTTCCCTTCTGTATTTATCACCAAAATACTCCCAAATTTGGTGTAAAAAATGTTTAGTTTGATCACTTTTTGACAGCCGCTCCATCAGCTATAGTTGTGGGTGAAATATTTCATTAGCCCCATGTGCATAGACCAAGTATTAAATCTGGAACTACTTGACATGACTGAGTTATTCCACCGACCCCGTGCGCCAAAGATAGCAGAGGAAGAAGCTGTTCCTTCTAACTGTTTCTGTTGTCAACAAGCATTGATGTGGCTGTGCCACTGCACACAAGGTGCCACAAAATAAAAAGTGTAAGTTTCGCTGCGTGCCTCCACACTGCTCCTTCGCCCAGCAACAGCAATTTTCTGTGACTTTGGATGTCCTTTTCTTGAATCTCTTATTGTGTTTGTGTGAGAGAGAGTGTTACTTTTTGTAAATTCGTCAATTCTGAGTCAGTCTGCACAACTTACACATCATTCCAACTTCACTGGAATTGGGGTTCACTGCAAAAACTGAAATCCAAGCAAGTCATTATGTCTTATTTTTAGGAAATTTGTCTCACTTTTCTTGATTTGAGCCACATTTACTTGAGAAGGTCATAAAAATGTCTCATTTCAAGTTTTTTAAAGACAAAGAGGCATTAATTGCTTGTAACAAGTAAAAAAAATCTGCCAATGGGATAAGATAAAAGATTCTTGTTTTAAGACATCTTTCTAATTTCAAGAAACTCCCCGGGCGAATTTGTCTTATCCCATTGGCAGATTTTTTTGACTTGTTACAAGCAATTTACACCTCATTTTTGTCTTAAAAAACTTGAAATAAGACATTTTTATGACCTGGTCGGGTGAATGTGGCTCAAATTAAGAACAATAAGATGATTTTTACTACAAATAAGACATAATAACTTGCTTAGATTTCAGTTTTTGCAGTGTTGTAAGTTCAGGATTAAATAAGTTTATGCTTCCTCCTACTCAAGTTTGCTCATGTAAACAGAGAACCTTAATAAGTTATTGTCTTGTTCTGTTTTAATTCCCTCTGATTTTTACTTATTTGTATTTTTCACTGTTTTAGTAGACAAAATGAAGATTCATTTGTTCATCTTGGATAAAGTTGTGTTGGCTTTCAGGGTTTGAACCAATCTCAAACTGTGTAGTTACATGATTGAAGTTGTATCCTGATCGAGCTATTCTTTGGGTATAATGTGATTATGAAATTTTAATCTGTGATAGATTATAGGTTATAATATAAATTACCACAGCTTCCCAGTTTAGGATCATTAAGTAATTCGGTTCTATTCTATTTGAGTGGTTTTTATAGACCTCTGAGGCTAGTTGAACGACATTGTACTCCAATCACAGGTAACGTTTTATGCAGCTATTGCTATTTACTGCTCCAATCTTCATGACTATGAAGGGATTTCCTGTGAAAACACAAAGCTCAGACAGGATTTTTAAAGCCCCACTGAAAGGAGATTCCAGGTGACGAGGAAAAGGACTGTCCTGCCGGCTCAAAAGGGAAACAAAGATTTTGTAGTGGTGACAGGAAGCATCCACACGGTGCGTTTGCAAGACCCAAATGTGCCTAAAAGTGCAGATCAAGGAGAAAACCCAGAGTATGCATTTGAAGCAGAAACAATCAGAGAACAATGCATATACCACGCTTCAGAGTGGGACATGTCCCCTCACCAACCCCCTTAAATCTGTGCCTGTGAGGGAGAAAGTGACAGAGAGTGAAAGGAGGAGAACCAGAGAACCAGGCAGAGAGAAAAGAGAAGAAAAAAAAAAAAAAAGAAGCCTCTTCTCTGCTCCTCTGCCAGCGAGAAGCAGCTTTATTACATAACAGTCTCGGGGCTTGGCAGCTCACATGCTTTTAAGGAAGGAGCACACGTTCCTCTGCACCTGAAATCTCATGGCGGGGTGGGAGACACTGGGGATGCATGAGGTTGAGGTTTGGGAGTTTGGAGGAGAGGCAGTGGAAGATGAGGGGGGAAGAAAGTACACGTCAGGGGACATGTCTGGTTTGCATCTTTTGGTGTGAATTGCAGCCAATTACTGTTACATATATAGGATTTATCCCTGCTTTCCTTTGACCCTCAGTGTTAAAAAAAAAATCCCCATTGGCCTGTGTTAAATCTATTTAACAAGAAAAAGGTAGACAAGGATCAACAAAAATAGTCTGAAAAACTGGGCTACTCCAGTACTCTGTGTTATTTTCCATTATAGTTAACTGAGCTTTGGGGCTTTTCCAACAGTTTGAGGTATTTGTGGTTTGAGGTAAGTAGCACAACAACAAACATTTCAGTATCTTAATTTAGTCATAGCGGTGCAAAAGCATTACATAATCAGTATGGAAAACAGTCCGTTCTTTTTATTCCAGCTCGGCTCTTTACTGCACCGACCTCCATATGTTGATCAGTCTCATCACTCTCTCTGCAACAGTCAAACTACAACAACCTTTTGTTGAAGTAGGCCTAAAGTGCAACCTCCAAATTCATGATTAAAATATCAAAGGATGAAAGCCTTGAGAAAGTCTTGCAACAATGTCGGTCTTGAAATGCTGAAGGAGACCTGACGTATTTAGTTTGGAGAAATAAAAGGTAGAAAACAGTGACTAATATAAGCGTGACTCACTCAAAGGTAGAGTAGAGTTTGGAGATGTTGATATATGTGAATGAAAGAGTGGAGATACGGCAGTAGTCCGTTTTTATGTAAGAGGTGATTTACTGTAAGCAGGCTGTAATCTCAACAGGGTCAGAAAAGAATGTAACTTTTTCTCACCCTGTCTGTATTCTATTTTCCACCGAGACACTTTACAGGTTTCTAACTCAGGAAACAAACAAGCGAACACCAGAAATTGACTTAAAGAGGTTGACTCAAAGATTTATTCATGCAGCTACAAAAAACAGTCCCTCAGATTCAGCATTTGATTGCACCTCCATGTAATCCCTGCACAGTTTTCTTCCACTTGTCTTGTTTTTACTGTTGTTAACTTATTAGCAATTAAGGTCAACAATATACATTTTTGACCTCTTCAAATAAACTGATAGCCCTCCATGTTGTTTACTAATGTTGTAAGAATTTTACATTTTTACTAGCTTGTCATCAGGAAAAGGGAAAATCATCAGCTCAATAAATGAGATATACGTCCCTTGGTGGATTGGTTTGTTTTGACATTTGAGATCTGGAATCACCCTCTTGCTATTCATAGTCACAGTTGTTATTGTTGTTAATTGCCCTTTTGCAAAAGTAACCACTAAAGTTTGGTGTGTAAGAACTGGGCTATGCATTACAGCCAAGGCTGAACGGTATATGACGTAATTTTTGTGAGTAGAAACTAAAGTTTTAGGCTTAAGGTTTTGTGCTCAAGGCAAAAAAGACAGTTATACTTTCAGAAATGCAATCACTTATTTTGATGGCCAAGTAAAAACTTTGAACTCATTGTAATAAAATTATGTCTGTCAGATCTGTAGTCTGCACAGATATTTTGGGCAGGGGTGAAAGAAAAAAGGCATACACAGCGTGCACTTTGGCTCCCTAAGAGGCAGTTCAGTTTCTTGTACCTCTCAAAAGAGCATTTTAGCATATTGGCCCCTAAAAGTGCACGTTTAGGTATTTTGGTGCCGAAGAGGGTTAATCATTGAGGTTTGCTTCTGTTCTTCTTAGAGAGGGGAGAAAACGAACATAGCGCCTTCTCTTCTCCTGGTTTTAGAGGTTTTGCATGCTACAATGGACCTCAAGTGCTCTTAAGTGCTAGCCACCATCAATCCCAGTGATTAGGAGAAAAACAGACCAGGTCGCAGTCAATCCAATCGGGAACCAGAGCATGGGTCGTGATGGAAATTGGTATGGCTGTTAGGGGATGACCTGGTTCAGTAACCGGGAGGACACTTCAGCATTTGATCTAGGTCAGAAGAAGATATTTTAGTGCATTATTTAGTTAGTAGTAGTACTAGTGGGGCATGAGGGCCCCCAAGGCCCCCTCTGTGCACACCACTGATTCAGATACACGCCACAAGCCACAAATGTTGGTGAAATTGTAATTGGGAATCCATTAAATGTAGTTTAAGATATTCAATTCTGGAAAAAACTTATTGAAAAACCATTCACCTGACAGATTTTTGCCATTTCTACCCAAAGCAGATCAAATCAAATAAAGTGAAAATGAGTCATCCTCAAAATGAGGTCGAAGTTGAGACTGGGTCAGTTTATTTGTTTGTTTTTCAATCCTGTTGAATTATTGTTGAAGTTCTTGTGTCAGTTGCTCTGCAAGTTTGTGTCCAAATGCAAAGTTTTGATGTCTGTTTTTGCCTGAATCTTTTCAAGGCTTTTCTCTCCCAGATGACGCCTTCATTTTGTTTGAACTTTTTTTGTTTTGTACAAAGCCTTCTTTGAAAAAAAAAACATTTCAAAATCGCCTTGAGTGTTCTGTGAAATGTTGCTAGCAACGAAATGACAGAAATGTGTGCTGTGTTACAAACAGTTGTGACACATTTAGACTTAACCCCATCTTTTATACATGTGATGTAGACTCCACTTCTTGGTCGGTGTCATTGATCCATAGCACAAGGACAGAGGTGTAGCCAGGACGTTCATTTGTTTTCTTTTTATTTAAAGACTAATGCAGAGAATCAGATTCTACAGGGCCATATCATAACCAAAAGAAACAAAAGAAAACATTTACAGAAGGTTCACCATTTCATCTACATCCATCAGAACCCTTTGTCAGTTTCATTGATCGACCAGCACATTCCTGTGTACTGTGTGTGGGTATGTGTGTGTGCAGTGTGCACTCTGAAAGTGTGTCTGTCCATATGTTTACAGTCTCACTCTGGTTTCTCTTACTCTAATCAACGTTTGTGCTTTAGAAAATTAGTTTTTTTTTTACATTTCAGTGAAAATCAGAACATATTTCGCTTGATAAAAATACAAGAAAAACTCCAGTAGGTATCTAGGAATAACCAAAGACTCAATGTTGAAAAGCAAGTGCTGCTGAGAACTGCGATGGACCTTGCATCAAACATGAGGAAAGAAACAAGTGATGTTCCAACAAATGTGATATTTACATGTCGGCTCTGCATATGACTGTGAAGGTAAAAGTTGGACGCTCATGATTGCACTGTGCCTCATATTTCACATTCTCTCTCTGGAGCAATTAATGTAGCAAAACCAGGCCTGGCCCTAGAAAGATTTGCAAATGGTCAACAGCATTTGTTCGATCCTGCTTGGAGTACAAGATAGGGGCTTAGCAAAGATATTCCCAACAGAAACATGTACAAAATCTTTTTTTTTTCTTTTTCCTCCTCCCCCAAAGTCAACACTGTGCTGCTCCCTGTAATTTCTCTGAGCTTCTGAAAGCAAAGCAGACACAAAATGATCCATTTAGCAAAGAGGAACATTTTCACCGAGCTCCATTTTCGTAATGACAAACAAGCTCAAGGAATGAACAGAAATATTGTTAACAAGGTGGTCTTGTTACAAGTTTTGCTCCTTTTTTTCTTGGTTTTTTTTTGTTTGTTTGGTTTTTTTTTCAGTTCCATCACTTTATTGCAAGTCTCTGGAGAAAAAGTGCAATCAACAATGAAAGCCATTTTTCTCGTCAACCACCAACGAATCTGAAGCGCGAACAAAAGTGAAAATCCAGTTTTTTTCCTGTGATGACACCCTGTATAGCCATGGTTGAAAGAAAAACAATGCTAATGTGAGCGCAGCTGATATAAAAGCTAAGCTTTTTTTCTTTTTTCTTTTTTTTTTATAATAGCTCGTAAATCTGAAACACAATGGTCAGGAAGAGAAGGTCAATGATGTGGTTCAAAGCTGTCCTTGCATAGCATGAAGCTGACTACATAAATGTAATGTTATTGTTCTTCTAAATGTGCAAAATGCATAACAATAGGTTGATAATACAAACAATATTCATCATCATCTTAGCTAATATCTTCATTAATAGAATCAAATACTGTATGCATTATGTATTTTACATATGTATATAGATTTTTTCTTCATGATAATAAACATACATACAATAGTTTAGAATTCAAATATCTTTATACAACTCTTCACCCTGAACTCTGCAGTTCCATGACCCTCTGCTCGTAGGTTAGGTGGCTGTTAATGGTGGACTGCTTGCATGTGGTTTTTGCAAAGACTGTCCTCCATTTCTGGAAAAGGTTTTGTAATTATAATGCAAATAATAACAACAGCAAAGACCACCGATTTCTCTTTCATTTCCCTCTGGCGTTAGCTTGATCTCCTCACCCCAGCGCACAAACACACAGAGATCTATGCAAGATTCCTGCATGCCTTTTGGCCAGTTCAGTGCCCTGTAAAACATACTCAAAGAAAAAAAAAAAAAGAGAGAAAGAAAGAAAAAAACACGCCCACAACCCATAATGCAATACAATGCACCCCCACTCTCTGGCAAGAAATGTGGAGAATAGGAGCCAGAGGTTTCAGGACACACAACGTGATGACTGTTGGTCTAAGTAGCTCCTTGTTTTCCATGTGAAGTACACAGATAAAACTACAATAAGAGAGGGGTCAATGTAAAGCTACAATGGATATTTTCCCCCAAACTGAGTGTCAGGTTCAGGTCCTAAGAAAAGCCCTTGCTAAGTAATATTGCTACATCAACATAATCTAAAATGGACTGTTCAGAAACCTCAACGTGCCACGTCAGAGAAGAAGCATCCTCTTAAAGAATCTGTTTATAAGTTCAAAGAAAAAGAAAAAGAGCAAGCAATGTTTAAGACAAAGAAATGAAAAGCATTCTTTTCACATTTGCGTTAGTTTCTGTTGGTTTTTTTCTTGGAAGAGGGATTGACATCATGCTACAAAAATATATTCATCTTCGTCACTATCGTAGAACTACAAGACAAGTCCTCTGTGCGAAACACAGCGCCGGCTAAAGCAAGATTACAGTGCCACTTCAACTCCCACATCTCGCCACTCACTCGCTCTGTCTCTTCGTCTGTCTCTGTCCCTGTCTCTCGCTGTTGCTCACCGACAAGCAGCAACAAATGAGTCCAAACGGGCGTGTGATACTGAAGGCAGTGTAGCTGGTACTTTCTGAGTGTTACGTCTCAAATTGTCAAACTGAAAAAGAAATGGGAACTATGGCAAACTAAGGGCGGTGGGGGAAAAAAAGTGGGTGGATTAAACAGACGCGCCATAGACCGACAAAGCAGTAGCCAATCAAAGCTTCAACTCTGAAAATGGAAAAGGCACTTCTCCTCCCTCTCAGCGTGCCCCGCCCCTTTTTAAGCGAAGCTAACTTAGCTTTAAATGGCGCTTTTGGCGAATTAGGCCCCACCAGAAATAAAACCAAGAAAATACACAAATAATGAGTGTTTTAATACTAATTTAAAATTGCACTCCAGGATTTGAGATGTTTCGTACATTCTTACTCAGCCAATCTTCGTTTACACTGTTGATGTTGTTGTTGCCGTCAGTGTTTGGGCAACGCACACAGTTGAACAATATTGAACTTCAGTGTGAAAGCAGCTTTGAATGAAATGCTAACTTGGCGAGAAACAGTCACTTAAGCATGAATTAGACCAGTATATACTCCTCTTTTGTAGAAATTATCATGAACAGAAACACAAAGTTAACAAAATAAAATTTACTTCTCCGTGTATTCAATAAACATACCCTTGAGTTACACTCTGCAAAGCTTAAACATAATATTGACATCTCTAACACTTTGTAATATTTACAATGCTATGAAAGGAAATAATATTTTCAATGCTGCACACATGATGATTGGGTTTTTGAGTATTTTTTATCCCTAAATAAATGGTGTGTCCACTGAGACATGTTTTATTGCTATTGCAGAAACCCCTAACGTATTTTGAAGGATGATGTAATTAATCTCATGAAACATCTACAGAGAACTGAAGACATTTTGAAAGAGACCGAGCATAGCCTCTTGCTGCTGATTTTTAAATGAACTAAGCTATCAGTCAATGTTGATCTATATTCTGAATAAATAAATATAAATAATAGGATGCCCTGACCATGCATATACACAAGTGCCTTTTTCCATGTCTGTGATTCCATGTTTGAAAAAAAAACAGAAAATAAAAAAAAGACAACAAACATAGAAACAAAAGCCCCTAAACAAGTTTGGGCCATGTGCAGTTGTAGAATAGCATTCTCTTGGCTATATATTTATAGTAGCATTTTCTTAGTAGCATCATCCGAGACCTGAACAACACCCCTTCAAAAGTCTGTTTCTTTGTCGTTCTTTTTTTTTTTTTTCTCTATTTAGTTTTTTCAAAGTCAAACTTTAGGTAAACATAGAAGCAATGCAACAACTGGGAATTCAAACCAGCATGGACACCATGTTTGTCTGAAAATCAACACCTGTATTTTTTAGGAGGAATAAGAAAGAAAATGAAAAAAAGAAAAAAAAAAAAAAAAGAGAAATTACAGATAGAATTGAATAAAAGGAATGAAACATGGATTAGTGTGGAGTTACCCCCTGCAATTTGGGCTTCTTATTCAAGTAGGTCGCCCAGTAGACCAAGTTAAAGGTTCCAAAGAGCAGAGGGAAGGCTATTCTGGCGATCCTGTCTATCTTGCTCACACTGTTAAAGGTCTTCTTGGCCTCTGGAGGCTTGGGCTTTGGCTCCTCCTTGGGCTCAGTTGGAGGCGGCGGGGCGCTTTTGGCAATCGTGGCCAATCCAGGGTCCCTAGCAATATTGGGGGCAAAGGCTGTAGCAGTGGCAGCTGGGTAGGCTGTGGTGTTGTTCTTCTTCAGGAGGGACTCCTTCTTCTTCTTTTGCTGGATTCAGTCACAAAGAGGGGGGAAAAGAAAAAAAAAGATAGATGTTAAATTTTTTAAAAGACAATTTTTGTCTCTTTGCTCAACTGCACTTGTGAAGTAGGGCTGGGCAGTTAATTGCAAATTAGATTAAATCACAGCATGACCTGATGGAATATTCTAATCACAGACGGTGCAATATTTCTTTCATCTGAAGTGTGTCAGAAATCCAGATACATTTTTACACCAGTGTTACTTCGCCCTGATAAACCAAGAAGCCAAGTTCTTGTAAACGACCTGTAAAAAGTGGCAAAAATGGCAAGAAGTAGCTACGTTATAATGTGTTATAATATGGATAGCTTCAGATACACTTCTTTCCTTCAGAAACCTTCTCTACATAAAGATCTGTGGGTTTTAGTAACATCTTTATAAAATTCCATCACAACAGTCTTCAGACACTCCACTTATTACATGATCTGATAATTGCATGTCTAGTCTCCTTCTCTCTTGTCAGTATTAGAAGCGTCTTCACTTCAGAACCTGACACGCCAGGAACCTTTTATTGTGAAATCTGCATTTGCAGCATTTTTGTTTTGCAGTTCCGTTTGAATGGTTTTTGGCTTGGCACCAATTGAGCATTTACATAATGTTTGCTTGTAATGCAGGTGTTTGGGATTTTTTTTTATTTGCAGCACATTTCTGTTTGTTTTGGTCTTTCGCAGATGTTCATGAATTTGCATCGTTTGAGCATTTACGACAGGTTTCTCTAAATGGAGATCGTTACAGACTGTCTACCCTTGTCGGCCACTGAAATGGAGGAATGAAATGAAAAGGGGGAACAAAAACATCACCCAAGAAAAGAAATGGGTGAAGCTTTGACTTTTAACACATACATTTTTTTAAAATAACATGTAACCATAAGTTATATGTAGCACTGATAGATTTCTGGTATACATTTATTGGAAAATTTTCCCCATGAAAGACATTAAACTCAGTGATCTTAAAGTAGGGCAATTTGTATTTCTCATCAAAAACAGCAGAGTGATAACTGTGCTTCTGCTAACTGCTGCAAGAGACAAGTGGAGCAGAAAACAAGATGAACACTAAACTATTAATGTTCATGTCATGTTACTCAAAATTGCATTTTCTATGAGATGAGGTGGCTACAACAACAAAATGTTCCCTGTCTGGCCCAGCTCCCACAGCCACTAAGTGCTAACCGTCCTCTTCGATGACTCTTTGAGCCATAAATCTGGATACATAATTTGAAAGGTGCTATTCACTTCCGTGTCATTGTTTCTCTGTCCTTGCTTGCTTGTTCAACCTTGTTTGGGGGAAATCTTTTGGTACAAAATTATAACTTTTTTTTTATCTGCAAGGCTTTACAACCAAAGATTTCCATTACCTTCTCTGGCACCACACTTTTTCCGTCCCAGGCGTAACCCCTCTTGGTGAAGTAGTTGACTGTGGCAAACTCGATGAGGGCTGAGAAGACAAAGGCGTAGCAGACAGCGATGAACCAATCCATAGCTGTGGCGTAGGCCACTTTGGGGAGGGAGTTCCTAGCGCTGATACTGAGTGTAGTCATGGTCAGGACAGTGGTCACTCCTACAGGGAGACAGAGATGGAGAGAGGAAAATGTGACTTCTGATCAAGTGGTGGATGATTTAGCTGCTTCAGTGAAGAATGAAAAGGTAAGACTTTAGATTAACTCACTCTTTTTAGCATTAGTAAAGCAGTAGATTGGTGTTAACCATAGACTGTACAATGAGTGGACGTAACAACGTTAGGCTCAAACTGAAGCCTCCAGCAGATGCCCCGCCCCCTGGTGTCTGGCTGCAGTATAGGTCATAAGCCCCGCCCCCTGGTGTCTGGCTGCAGTGTAGGTCATAAGCCCCGCCTCCCCATGTATTCCAGATATGAGCCGGGAAAACTTTAAAAAATTACGATACCTCGTAGAAACGTTTCTCTCATCCTTACGCTAAGGTAGTATGACGATGTCATTTGGCTGCATGGTGTTCAGGTGTTTTTTCTCCTGAGAAGTTGGTTTCTCATTAGTTATTGGACGTTAAAAACCGAGATATAGGTTTCGTTTCATGATAGTTGACAGCTGCCGTTCTTGAGTAGTTTTTATCGGGGATATAAGAAACTTCGGGAAAGAGCCAAAAGGAGACTAAACCTTCTGAAGAAGAAGAAAAAAAAATTTTTTATTTCTCTTTTTTACTCTGCTCCACCGGAAATTCTCTACTGCGCAGACTCTGGCTGCACAATGACGGCTAGAGAAACGGGCTTCAAAATCGTAGAACGGTGACAGGCGGAAACACGCTGTCCATTCTATATACAGTCAACGGTGTTAACTAATACCTAAGTCATCACCTGTCTAACATTGTTCATACATTTACGTTTATTTGTATATCATGGACAAACAGTTATAAATGTTTAATTATTGATGAAAATGACCCTCTTTGTGTTAACCAAACCTTTGTTCATACTTTAGCAAATCATGATTAATTATGGTAGTCACAAAGCACTTATGAGCTGTTTGTTTATTGTTTTGTGAGCTGATCTTAAGTGAGGATTGTTTGTGCATTATAAAACACTCATTCATGAGATTTAATGCCAGCAGCAACTTAAAACGCAAAAATCTCAGCTATTGATACAACAGAATAAGGATGCAACAGATGCAACTTAAACTTGTATTTATTAGAAATTTACTTGTCAAAATAACTCTTTTTATGAACTTGCAACTGAATAGAAAAATCACACACTTAAAGTGTTTATAGTAGCAAAATTTAAATTAAATGTCAGATATCAGTTATTAAAAAAGACACAGTACATGTAAATGCTGGCTGTATAAAACCCTTTGAACAACTAGCTTATAACACATTATAGAGGGTCATATTCATTAATAATAAAACATTTATATGTGTGCTTTTCCATGGTGTACAAACAAGGCTTGATTTAAGAACACTGCTTTATGGTGATTTAAGTATTAATTAATACTAAACAAATGCTAAAAAAAAAAAACCTGAGCTAATCTTAAGTGGTACCAATGAAAACTGAATATGGAAAGCAAGTTGGTATATAAGAATATCATTAAGAGGGAAAAATCTATATATGCAGATGATGTGGTTGTTTTTTAGACAAAAAAGGTGTAAGCCTCTGGAAAGTGCAGCTTGAAAATGCATCAAATCAGCCTCAGAGATACTGCTGTAGTCTAATACCAGCTGAAATAGTCTCTGACACTCTGATGCACAAGCAGTTACAATTAAATCAATAACAAAAAAAGAAGCACAAAATAAAACTCATTTCTGCACGTTTTAAATCAAAGTGTCTCATATTTAGGAGTCCATGTCAGCCCCTGGAAAACCAAATCTCTAAACTGCAGCTGCTGAGAGCTGAAATGAGACACACTGTGCAGAGAGGCAGAGGAACTGGGTCAGAGCATATCTAACGATGCGGCGCTCATCACAGCACAGAACAGGCGACTGCAGATGTTTACACACCAAATAACATCAGCCCAAGCAGCAAACAATCCTCAAATTCAACCTGAGCTTTCATAAGGAACAGCTGGCTCATTGCAAGAGTCATAAAATATGCAGAGAGACGACCCTCCCACACATGTGGAGAGACATGTTTATGTCAGAGGCATGTAAATTACACACAAACAGGAACACTAACATGTTTATGGGAAATGCAGCCAGTCCTTAGAACCCAAAGGAGTTTGTATTTTACACTTCAGATGATGATAATCCTTTTTGAGAAGTCTGCTTAAAATCCCTCCGTCATGCTGAGCGAATGTCTGGAATTTGCTCAGCATGAAATGTCTGGGGGTTTGAACAATCAAAACATGCAACGTTAAACTAATGTCAACAAAAGTAAATAAATATAAAAGAAACTTAGCTTTGATCAGAAAAAAATGATAAATATTTTGCATCATTGTTTTCGTCCTCCTCTGAGTCATGACTGCTGAGGATTAATTTCTCTCAGTTTTCTCTTTCTAAGCATTATTTTCTTTAAGCATTGTTATCAGAGGCATGTTGATTTTAATGCATCCTATCTCTGACACTGCAAATCGTCAATCATAGTTCAGGATTTTGGGCACCAATAGACGTGGGTGCTGGATTAAAGTTTGCGGTCTACAAAATCAATCAAATCTATTTTTTAGAACTTGAAGGTGTTTAAATAAGGAATGCCCCTAAACAACAAATAAAAATGTTCATGTAAACAAAGCTAATTAACCAATGTAGAGGTCAGAAAAACAGCATAGGGATTGTACATATTTAAAAAAATGTAACAAATAAGTTTTGAGTGCTAAAACTCAGTTAGCTCTAAAAGAATATTCAAGATTTTCATTTTTATTTTTCTTCAAGTATATACATGAAGAATGATTTTTGCAGTGACTGTGGAGCTTCCAACTGTGTCTCCTATATGTAGTTCAGCTATTTATGTTTTTTCCTCAATTTTAAAAAGTGCTCTTAGAACGCATTTATGGGATTAAAAGTGGGCCACAAAATATTTTCCAGACTTGAAAGTTGGCTCTGAGTTGGAAAAGCTTGGAAACTGTTGGAGGTAATTCCAGGAAGCTTGAGCAGTCAAAGAAGAAACAGTTTATATAGCTCGATCAAGCAGAAGAGACAGACTCAGTACACATGGATGGGTGTGTAGTGCAGAGTCAATTCTGACAGATCACTCTGTATCTTCAGTATTTATCATGTCTGAGGTTGTTATGTTTATCTAATAGACCGATAGTTTCAGCTTAGCTTAGGATGTCAGTGTAATGCAGGGGGTGTGTAACTGATTGAACTCAGGTTGGAGCTGCACTCTTTTTGTATACAGATTTCTCTGAAGTCAAATACAGGGTTCAGGACTCCCTGTTTATCCAGACACTTTACAGAGATAATTAAGGAAAAGTATAAGTCAATGGGAAAATTCCATCACAGAAACCACTGCTCTCAACGGGTGGTCAGGTTGTAAGTTAATGTTATGGGCATATTTGTTGTGGCATCCTGGAAAGACACACACACACACACACACACACACACACACACACACACACACACACACACACACATCAAGTGTGCTTCCAAGGTGCTTTTATACAACTATACCACTCTCAATTTGACTTAATAACATTGGCACAACCTCCCATCTATATGCAATAAATGTTATGTAGGCATTGTATCAGTGTAAAGTTGCTCTTCAAAACCTCATATCATTCGCCTGATACATTAATTTGCTAAGTTCTGTATTATTATACCCATTTGAATTATCAACACAGTTATTATTACAGTTTTCACGTCTGTTTGTAATAGTTTACAAGCAACCCCGCCACTACCAATATGGCAGACACACTGGTATATTGCAGCAGTGGAGCACACAGCCAATGCAGCATCTACATTTAGATGTTTTTTGGTAGCACCTGGAAACACAAGCCAAATTTTCGGACATACCCAAGATTTCGCCACTCTTTAAGATGGTGACATTGAAAACGGCGGATGGTATGCTACAAGATGAGTCACCGCCATGCCGGTGGAATGTGCCACAACTGATGGTATGACAATAGGGTGCCAGACTGGTATGTCCGTCTGCTCTGTGGTATGTCACCAGCATGCCACTCATTTTCTATTGCTCTATAAATCATTTCCTAATGACAGCTGCTGCTTGAAAGTGGGTGACTAAGTCCAACGTAGTGATGTAAATAAAGACATGTATGCTGCTCTCATATATGCCTTTCATTTTTATTGCAAGTAGGTCATTTGGAACTTGGTAATAACAGAAAAGTAATTTCCAGTATAATCAGTGAACTAGAGGCTGCAGCTTTCAGACTCTTCTTTATAAGTTGTCCCATTTTCAGTCATTTTAGTGACCAATAGGTCAGACTGCAAATCTCTTGCCTCCCTGCACTTGTAGTTCTATCAAGCTAACTTCAAAAGCAGACAGAAAAATAAAAGACCCCCTATTAAGCTGCCAAATACTGTTAATTGCTCCATTACTTGCTGTGACTCATTTTATCCCTGCTTCAGTGATTAACATTGTTTTTTAAAAGCAGAACTCTCAAATCTGTTAATACAGTTTGAGAAAAGTGTTGGATAACAAGTTTGAGATTAGCAAAGATGAAAGGTTCGGACGGCCGCATAGTATTTGCAGTTAAATCAACAAACATAGCATCAAGATTTGTCAGCTGAGCCTGATTATCTCCTTATTTTCATATCTGATGTTGCAACATTATACAGCCGTGTGTTCCTTAGCTGGTACTGAGTAATCACACGTGTCCTGAAATGTTACTCTTTCCCCTCCAAATTACAAATCCTTCTTACTCTTCCTCCTCACTTCTGATGAAGCGCTAAGGGATGAATCACCAATTCCTCATCCTCCCACTCTCTTTTCACATGCTTCTGGCACAGCTGACTGGGTGCTGTGACATGAAGCATAAAGGATGATTATTATGTTCTCATTAGTCAAAGCAGAATAAATGATCGTTATCCATAACGGAACAGGACAACTCGAATAGATTCACTGCATCTGCATAGAAGGTACACGAGCTGCGTGATCATACACCCCTCGTGTTCATTATCACAGCGAAGGGAACAACAAATAAGTAGGTCAGTGTTATTTATCCTGTATAATTTACTTGTTGTTTTTTCTTCCCTCTGAACTTTTCTTTGCGTGTTCTTTTACAAAAGATGCTCCACATAGATAATTTGCGTTTGATTAGATGACAAAAGACATGCAGGAGTAATACAAATTAACACCTGTCTCCTTGTGACACAGAGTGTAATTGAACTTAACATGAGCAAAACTTGAAAGAACACAAAACGAGTGATAACACCAAGAAAAGTGTCAATTATCAGCAGCAGTTTGATCTAAGTTTGATCTCACCCAAAGGAAAACGAGCAGGCAACATTTCAATGTACAGGAATGTGAGGTATTTTTGTGCTGCAGTCAGTCTATATTCGATGTTGTTAAACCCACACATGACCATATTCTGCACTGCACCCTCTGCTAAGTAGGCCATTGAACGGTTTCTTGGTATATTGTTGAGGGAATGCATGGCGGCAGGAGATATGAAAATATCAAGTGATGCTTAGTCACATATTCAAGCCAGATTTTCCTACCCTTTCATCTCAGCTCAGCTAATTTCTATTAGCCAAATAACATTTTAGGGGGAGAAACATGCAGCTTTTTTTCTAAACAACTTGTCACAAGACGTTCACATTAAACTCAGCTGCGAATGTTCACCGACTGCATTTGTCATTTGTGTTCCCTCAAGGAATAAAACACGCCCACGCAGAAACAAAGTCAGATACTGGACAGAAAATGTGTTCACATTCTGTTCTGTTTTATACTCCCTGTAAGCTAAAGCCAAATTAAGACAGGGATAACACCCCACGAGGATGACATTAACAGGAATTTGAGGATGACTCATAAACAACAAGAAATTGAACATAGACTGTGTTTACAATTTACTGCATGGCTGCATCGGGGGGGGGGGCGAGTGAGAAAGGCTCTCCTTGAATTTAACATCCACGTCAGGTATCCTGATCTGGTTCCTGGTTCTAACCCTAACCTATAGCTATCTGTTACTCAAACTAAACTTAAACTTAAAGAAGGCTGTGGGCCTGATCTATGGAAGGTTTGTGTGCATAAAGATGTATACAAACTGATTGACCAATAGGTTGCACAGAGGATTGTGTCAAATGAACAAAATAGCATGCACAATCCATCAGAGCGCACTAAATACAAGGAGGAAGGGATAAACATGTAATCATATACTACCCACACACCTGAAACTGATTGCAGTGTTTTTGCGTCTATAATTAGCATGTTTGAAAGGCATATTTGGACTGTCACATGCAAAAATAGTAGAGACATGTCGTCTAATCAGCGATACCTTTTTGAAGCTGCTGATTAACCTAAGGATTGATTTAGAGTGAGTCACTAAAAGGAGCCATGCCATATCTCCTATGGAACAACTCCAACACTGCATTTTTTTGCATATGGCATGCAAGTTTGCACATTATATTTATATTTTTGATGTTAATGTTCCCACCAGTGCTCATCTTCCAACTCCAACCTCACCAAGCAGAGCGAAAGTTGTCTCACTCTTCACTTTATTGATCGACTCTCAGGTTTGAACAGATCACTGCAGTATGACTGCTGCATGTGGGTTAGAATGAACATTATCACAAACAGCTTAACCCCTATTTTAGTCCTTAGCGCGTGTTTTAGCCTTAGGCCCGTGCTCTATCACTCTCCTGTTTAGCTTACTTCTGCTCTTCTGTCCCCTCCTGATTAACAGTCTAGCTCCTGTTTCCACTATTACAACTGAATAAATCCAAAAACTTGTTTTTAGCAGAGAAAAAAACTCATATCTCGCTTCTCTCTGCTAAACCTCAACTGCTGTCATGGTGTTGCCATGGAGACTTCGGCATGCCGTAGATCAGTGGTTCCCAACCTTTTCCAGTTCAGGGCCCACTTTTAAGTTTCAAGAATTTTTACGGCCCACATCTGTCCCTGGAAGTACTGACTCTGTAACAACTGGTTAAAATTTGGGATAGTGATTAAATTTTTAGATTATACAACATTTGTTTTATTACATTTTTTTACTACACTTGAGACCTTTGGGGTCATGTTACATGTTGGGCTTTAACATGCCTTCTTAAAGGACTTTTCTTATATACAAATCTTTGAACATGTTTAACATCCTTTAAGTTTTAACAACTTAAACATTATTCTGTATATTTGTGTCTTTATACAATTACCCTTCATTAAATTTCAGACTTTTTTGGAAAATATTTGGCGGCCCATTTGCAATACATCCGCAGCCCACCAGGGGGCCATGGACCACAGGTTGGGAAACACTGCCGTAGATCAACCTGGTCCAGTCCTGATCAGGAAGATATGAATTAACTTTTGGAAATCACCTCTTTTAGTGCGGACTACTTACTCTTAAATTATGGATTATGATCAGGCTAACATCTAGATATGAGACTTTTTCAAGATCACTTAGAAAGTCCCCGCAGTCCCTTTAAGGTTTTTCCTCATGTTTTTGAGGACCGTTTCTTCAGACGTCAAATTGAGAGTAACTCTACTACATTAAGGTGTCTCTGCTTCTGAACACTTGGCGCACAGAGTCACTTTGCCAGCCATCATGTGTTCTTACGGCCCCAGCAGGTGCTAGAGCATAAAAGAACTCAGTACCTCACATCCAGTGCTTCTGCACAGAGAGTGATGGACGTAAGATGGAAAAAAAAAAAAAATGAAGGATGAATAGGCTCTGAAAGAGAAATCTGTCGTGAGGAGGAACTGGATCGCCAAAATGCAAGTGTAGGAGGAGAATGAAGGCTTGAACGCATATTTTGAGACATTTGGGATTCATTATGGAGGGGATTAAAGCAGGTAAGGGAGGATGGATGGAGGGATGGGGTGGCCACAGAGTGGTGTCAATCTGTCAGGTGTTTGCCAGTAAGTCAGCTAATTTTGTGGGGGCGAGCGAAGGCAGCACCACTGGCTATTACACAAGTCCTCACAAAAAAAAAAAAAAATGCTTGGAATCATATGTACTTTTAGTGTGTTTGACGAGCTCCGTTGTCATGGAAACAAGTCTTCCAACACCTCCAACGTCTCAAAGAAAAAAAAAAAAAAGCGAGAGAGAAATGAAAAGAGAAAACATTTGGTGATAAAATTTGGGGCGATGTATGAATCGGGCTGTCGTGAAGTGTTGCTAAGCTTTGTTGAATGATTTATTTGAAGGCTGTTTGTGCATCTTCAAAACAGTTTGTGAGCATGTGTGTGAATGTGTTTGTGTGTGTGTGTGTGATTATTGCATTTTCCACCACAGGAAGAAGGATCCCCCTTGTGACTGTTTAGTGATAGTCCTACTTAGGAGTCATTTAGAAAACTAGTAAGTTGATTCATTAGAACATGACTCCCGAGCTGCTTTTAAATGACTCGGTTTGACACATTGTAACGAATAGACTTAAGGCTTTGAAGGCTCTTAATGAACAAAGTCACTGATCTGGAAAGTTCTAACTGGATTAATAGTGGTGTAACTGAATTCTGGAGACTTCCTTCCACTCAATTTAGCCCCAAGCTGTGACACTTGATTTATATGATATGTATCTGCAAACAAGGTTTTTGCTTCTGTTTGCAGACGTACTCACAAACAGGGAGGCAAATGAGTTAAGATATAGAGAAAGATTGTGGTGTCAGGAAGTTTGGGGAAAGTAGGTGATGAATGACAGTGGTGGAGGCTGAGGAAATGATTTTAAATTGGTGTGGACAAACACTGCAAAAAAAACAGGCTTCAAAACCAGAAAAAATGATCAAAAATTGGGGGAATTTTACAAGACTAGAATGACCAAACTCCATCTTTGACATGACATGTCCTCATTTTTGGTGGTAAAGTTATGAACTGGGGGATTTTATAAAATTTCCCAAAATATGCAAATATGCCCTGACTGCTTGCGATGCGCTCTCTGACAGGAAATGCTGAATTGGAAATGCACTTTAACATACAACTGCAGTAGTACCCTGCTTTTCACCAAGGTCATGACCAGTGTTGAGAAATTTTTTTGGCTCATACAAAGTCAAAGTTATAAGACAAAAAGTCAAAATGTTGAAATGAGAAGTCAAATTTTCTTATTAAAGTCAAATTTATTACAAAAAAGTCAGAATTTTGAGATTAATTTACAAAACAAGGAAAAATATCTAACCTCAGTGACACAAAAAATACCTCAAAATTAGTATAATCTCACGAATAAAAAGTGCTTTTTTCTTTATACAAATACAAAATATGAGACGTCTTTTCTTAGTATGTTGAAAAATATTGTTGTATTTAGTACATGCTAATGCCAATATCTTGACATAATGATATCATAGAGAAAAAGGCTACTCTAAAAATAAGTAAAAACTTAAAATTTATACAAGATATTGTTGCTTGAAATGGGCAAAAAAATCTCCCAGTGTAAGGAGCGAAAATTCTCTTGGTAAAATGTCTTGAAATTATAATGATCTAAGCTTTACAAGATAAGAAAGACCTTGTAAAAAGCAGGTGAAACTCATTTTAGCCTATTTTCTTGTATTGAGAAGTTTTGTGTCCTGTAATAGGCTTCTAATGAGCTGTAGATTTAATTTAATAAATTTAATTTAAATAAAGCTTTTTTTTCTTAATACAAGCTGAGTACATTTCCTAAAACAAGATTATTTATCTCTGACAAATAACTCAGCAGCTACAAAACCTCATCACAAGTAAAAAAAACTTATCTTAACTATGAAATGACTTAAATCAAGATGTTTTAGAGACTATTGCACTTGTATTCAAGATGATCCATGAAGAAAAAAGTTCTTATATCTGACTGAAATGTGTCCCTGCAGGTAAGTAGCTCATATTAAGTGTTATGATATATTTTGACTAGAAATTAGAAGAATATGATTGTTGAGATTTTTTTTTTTTTTTTTTTGTGAAGAGCAAATGTGCATTTTTTAGAGGACAGAAAATGCCCTTTTGGTTAACTGGTTTCTGAAACCTGATTTGATATCCACCTGAGCAATCAGACTGATGGAGTATAACACCATGTTTACCTGTGCAAAGATGCAATTTGGAGAATAAATTGCTCCTAGAATGACTAAAAATAAATTTATATGCTGCACGAATTCAGCTTTTGTCCCTTAAGGTCAAAGCATTTCTCGACAGAGGGCAGAAAATCACTCCCTATTATTGTTGTTGATCGTTCTGACAAGTTATTGATTGCTCTGTTGGTTCAAACTTTGACACTTGATTGACAGCTCCTTGAATGACAGGGTTGGGTTAATCTGACCGGTCTGAAGTTGAAATGTGTTGCTCTGCTATTGGAGCAAAGCCAGACCACAGATCTCACATCTCTGTTTGAGGGAGAGCAAGCAAGCCCTAAGGAAAATAGCTGCTCTCTCTCTCTCTCACATTTTCCTCTGACAGTGTTTTGACTGACCAATCAAATATGACAATTAAAATGTAGGACAAGGTCAAATGGACAGAGTGAAATGGGACACAAGCCTGACAAAGGATGTGTGACTCAGACGCTGTATCCAGAATCTTATCTGATCTCATCTGTTTAATAAACTCTACATTGGTTTGTCTTTTAAAACCACCCGTCTAACAAAGTTGTCTTCCGTGCGGCATGTACCATATTTCATAGGAAATGTCAAACTCAGACTTGTGTAACTCTGCCGCGATGAACGGCACTAAAGTTGGACATGCTTGCCATAAAGCTGCTCTTAATGAACTGCTACAAATCGTCCATTAGCATTTGGTGCAAACACTGATTAATTCTCACGCCTGTAGGAGAGGTTTAAAAACTCTGAAACTCTTCTAATGAAAGTTATTTTCCGTGCTGCATTGGGCACATCTCACTGAGATTGGCAGAGTTAACTTGTGTTAAACTGCTCTAAATTTAATTAAGTTTGAAAATCTTGCAATAAAGTTTCTCGAAATGAGCTTTTTCACCTGCGGTTTATCGACTTTATAAAGATGTAAACATTGTTTTATGATCAAGCAATGAAAAGCCTTTTAGAGGAAGTTTTTGTCTTCGCTGCATAAACCACAAATCACTGAGAAATTTCAGGACAAAGTTTCTGTTTTGTTTCATTCATTTATGTATCTTTTATAAATCATGGATGTTTTTCATGCTTTTTACTTGCATGTGGAGCTATGTGGCTATGTAATTACTTCACCTTTTTTGTCAATTTACACACATTTTCCATGACTGGGAAATTGGTCCATCATTTTCCAGGTTTTTTATGATAAATGAGAACCCTGAAAAGAGTTTTTAAAAATATAAGTAATTGGGAAAGTAGTAGCTGTAAATATAAAGCTACCTCAGGTGTACCATAGGAACAGTAAAATACCCCCTCTTTAACTGCAAAGCCACTGCTGCTGCTGCTGCTGCTCTGTTGTGTTTTACACAGTGGATTTATATCACCTACTCAGTCTTAAAGTTACAGTTGCCAAGTATCTGTTTCTGGGGAAAACAAAAGTACGAGTATTAATAAGAGTCTTCTTCCATTTTTAAGGGATAGAATCTATCATGGTATAATCCTCTGCTGCACCTCCTCCTCCTCCTCCTCCTACCCAAGTTATCCCTTCTTGAAACAATGTGCCCTGACAAACCAGAGGACTTAACACCTACTCAGCTCAATGTGTTAGATTGAAGTTATGCCTTCGTCCAAAGAACCTCGACCAGAGCAACCTTCAAAATGTTACTAGTGCATGACATGTTTCCTAAATCTATCTTCAGGGAAATGTTAAATTCTTCAATATCTGTCATGACATACCTCACTTTAAACAAATACACTGCCTAGCTGAAAAAAAAGGCGCCTCCAGAATAAAGGTCATAGACTCTTATATTTCATTGGACCGCCTTTAGCTCTGATTACAGCACACATCCACAGTGACATTGTTTAGATGAGCTTAAATAAGCAACACCAGATCATAACACTGCCCCCACAGGCTTGTACAGTAGGCGCTAGACACGATGGGTGCATCACTTCACCTGCCTCGCTTCTTGCCCTGATGCGCCCATCACTCTGGAACAGGGTAAATCTGAACTCATCAGACCACTTGACCTTCTTCCATTCCTTTGGAGTCCAATCTTTATGCTCCCTCACAAACAGAAGCCATTTTTCCAGCTAGCCTTATCGATTAGTGGTTTTCTTAAGGCTACACAGCTGTTCAATCTCAATCCCTTGAGTTCCCACAATAATTTGACCCTTCTTATACAGACTAACATCTTTTCCGTGACTATAGGATGTGTCTTTCTCCATGGTTGTTTAATGCATCAGCTGGGGTTAAATAACTTGTTGCCAGCTGTATCCCCCATGCAATAATTATCAAATAAGAAGCTTGAACCTACTTGCTTTGTTAAATCCAGATGGCTTTTTTTTTTTTTGTGGCCAGGCGGTGTACAATGAGGCTCTGAAACATGTTGTTCATTATTGCGATAGTAGAGGAAATATTAAACATGTATGCCTGCATATAAAATTCAATTTAAGTAAGCATTTCTGGACTTATAGAAACATGTTAATGAGCTTGATTATATTTTCATGAACAGCAGAAGCTGCTGCAGTTGTGTAACATGTAAAACCTACTGATGGACTAATGTGTAGGGAGTTGTCAAACAACTTCTTATATCTCGCCTCAACCTGTCCCAGGAGTGCAATCGTCTTTGTTGGATGTCTGTCACCATCTCCACTGTGCGGCAGCTACTCATTTATTCATACATTATCAATAACTGAGGCCTCAGGGGGGGGGGGCTGACTCACAAACACACCACCGTCAGTAGCAGCTCTACGTCACCACACATTTACATAAAGGGAGGAAAAAATATCGACACGCTGATTGGCAGGTATGTTAAATGACTGTGCCAGCGTTACAGCTATGGGAACTGGGCCACAAACACACACAAACACACACACACACACACACACACACACACACACACTTATACACACAGTATATAGTAGCACTGCCTACATTATTATCACCTAGTAATCATGTATTTATGAGCTCCCAGTGGTGCAGGAGCAGCATGTGCACATACAGCTCAGGAACATGTGCGCACTCCTTTTTGTGCATGCTGAAGCAAACTCCAGCACACAAACACACACACACACACACACACACATACACTCACACAAAGGAGTTATTCCTTAATGAGCAGAAACATTAAACAGCATCATGGGGGAACCAATAAATACAGAGCCAATCACTCCTTAAGAGGAGAGAAGGAAGCAGGCTAATCTTCTGAGAGCTGCTGTCGCTGACAGCTTAGAGACGAAGAGAGAGAGAGAAACAGAGAGAGAGAGAGAGAAGCATATCAGCACCATCATTTCCTGTTTCTTTCTGCTTTTCATTTGGACTCCAAGTAAATAAAACGCCAACAGTTTTCTACCAAACCAAACTATAAACTAATCAGCCTCTTAATCGGCACAGTGATAAATAAGATAACTCTACCCACTGCTGTGTTTTTAAATTGCCTATTCATCTACAGGGCACACTTTGAGAAAAAGATGTAGTGCCGAGTCTGTACTCTGTAGACACAATGTAATTTAAAGAGTAGCTCTCGTGTTGCATTTGTTTGTGTTAATGGGCTTTCCCTGTCAGATCTGGACATCTGTGTTGGATGCATAAACCCGATCACATCTCTGGTTGTAAAAGGAGCAGTACAGTACTCGGTGCATCATTTGATACATGATGCTTCTGCTCTCAAATGAAAACAAAGAGAAACCAAGCTGTGAATAGACGTCTGCAGGATGAATGACTCAGGTGCATTTGTGTGCTTTAGTGATTCCTCTCAGTGAACAAAATTGCTTTTAGGCTTCTTTGCTCTCCAAGATCTGTTTTTGGACCCAGAATTCAAAGCAATGCCGCCCGTGTGTTAGAATAACTGCTTTTGTCTTCCAGACATAGCCGTCTTTTCCGGTAAATGTTCCTTACAGCTCTATTCAGGCATGACAGAGCCATAATGGAAGGAGCCATAAAGAGTGTAGAATGTTTCTCACCAGGGGCAGGATGCATTTAACTCAAGGTTGTGATTAAATCTGCTCAAAAAAACATGCATGCACCTTCTGTGAGTCAGTTGAATCACTTTTTCTGCTCGATCATTAACAGAAATAGTGATTCAAATGTCAGAAGAATGAAACATTTCACCGCTCTTAAATGTTTTGCGTTAAGTTTACAAACCCCTTTGAGGCTGACATTTCTCAGATTGACTGGAGCACAGTCGTTGAAATTGTCGAACAACTTAAACAAACACTGTTTCACTATAATTTTATGATTCCCATCTAATTTAGTGTCAGTCCACCTCCAGCTATGCAGGCTTAGGCAGTGTGTGATTGCTATTACGGAGAAGTCATGATTGCACAGTCTCACCTCACAGTCTTTTGCTATAAATACCAGATCATTTGTTGTAAAATGTGAGTTCTCTCGGGCTAATCGAACTACTCATGATCTCCAAAGGTACATGCAATCACAATCTCCCAAATAAAGACGCATATTTGCTCTATGCAAGATGTACAGATGGACTTTTCGGTTTCTACTCTGCATTCATTTTGTCAGTATTTCTGCATGTTTTATGCAAGTTACACCAATCGAATGTTGAAGCATCACTTCAAGTTGTGGAGCGACTGTTGGGCAGTAAAGTTAATAGTTCAAATAATACATTGTATTGCATTCGTTACACAATGTCACGAAAAACCTTCCTGGTAAAGTCAAATCCTTGGCTACACATCATACTGTAGGAAATCTGGCAAAATAATCTTCTATGCAATCAACCCAAGTTATTCTTGGCAGAAGTGGGGAAACTTAACAAAAATTTGCATGAATATCTTGAAGTGTATACCCAGTATAAGCTGCAAAATCTGAAGATCTAGGCCTAGCTTTAGTCACATGCATTGTTCTGCAGTTAAAAATACATCAGCAATAAATATTACATCTCCTAAATACAGCAGTGAAGAAATAAGCATGCTGGACCAGTGAAGACAGAAGAAGAGCAGCAAAGCACCAGATTTGACAGCTCAGGCTCATGCAAAACCTGTGGGACTTAATTTAAAAACAGTTTTCCTGCTAAGATGTATGAAGCTGAATATTAATGCATCCATTCACACAGCGAGCATTAATGAAAAGCATTAATGACATAACTAGGGAGGCAGAGCTGGTATACTTGTCACACTGGCTGTTGGGCTAATTAAACCAATTATTCTCTGTTTTTTTTTCTGTTGAGAAACACTTCAGTCATGCATTTATTGTGAGAACAACATGTGCTTCAAATGTCTCTATGTGACAAATTACTCAGAAAGTCCAGGTAAAGTAACCTGTGGCTGAAATTGATGTGAAATTTGCCCAAACAGGAGCGCTACACTTCAGCACTTTCCCTGTTATTTGTGTTTATCAGCGTTCTCTAACAGCTCCTGAGCCCTCAGCTGCCTGTTTCAACACCCTGACATCTGTCTGCATCACATCACTCTCACCAAGCGTTTACAGCCCCATTTACAAGCCCGGCTTTCAAAATAATCAGTGTAAACAGGAATGTAATGTTACAGCAAGACAAATGGAACCAGAGGTGCTGAGATACATTTCAACCCCAGTGAACATTATTGCAGGCAGGAACACGACAGTAGATTTTAACCTCTGTGTAACTGTAACATACAACACAGTATTGTTAAAACTAATGATTATTTTTGTTGTCAATTAATCTATCGATCATTTTTTTCAATTAGTGGATTAATCACAACTGTTTTGTGTCTATATCTTGTTTGAGCTCAGATTTACCTCAGAGGCTAAAGAGTGCAAACCTGTTAAATCCAATCATTTACATCCTGCATAGGCTAATATGACTGAAAACAGAGTTGCATGAACAAGAATCACTTATAGTTGCCCAATAGATGAACATTTAACACCAATGTAATAAGTCTATCAATTATTGCTCGTTGTAAAAAGCACAAAGTGATCAAAAACTGAATATTTTAAAAAAAAATCTATGGTGTATTAACCTTTTACACCCCATAGTTCCTGTTCTAAAAGAAAGTTTTAACAGTAAAGTCAGTTTATCCATTTTTGTTTATCGCTACACTTCAGTTAAAGTGTGTTTACAGCATTTCTATTATTTGATCAGGAAGTGTTTGTGTATTAGGAGGTTTAAATATTCTCCTACAGTACTTTATATCTGTGATCAACATCTGTTGAATTTGAGTTCCCAGTTTCATTTGGCCAATTGGGGCTTCCATACAGTTCACAGTAGGAAACTCTGTACAGAGAAGCAGCAAGAAGCGGCTCGTGAATATTTCCAATTCATATAATCTGTAAGGAATGATTTGTGTGTCTGTGAAAGCTAATATAAGTTAGCAGAAAGTAAAATAGCAGTGATGCTAGTTGTGTTAGCACGTTGATGGGATTTTCTATTGGTGTTAGCATTAAAGGGGCTGTGAAGGAAATCCTTTTGAAGTGAACTGCAGCAACGCCTCTGGCTGGAGGACTCCCACAAACTGTCGTTATGAAATGACTGGTGTATTTGGTTCGTAAAATGAATGGAGGTCTTATCTGTTAACACTACTTTTCTTTGTTTAAGACAACCTTTTACCAGATACAACATGACAAGGTAATGAATTTATCAAACGTTACACAGTGCTGTTGTAACATGACAATAAGCAAAATTTGTGAGTTTGCATGGCAGTTTTGGCTCTTCGTTTGGACTTAACATTATCACAAACAATTTGTATCGTGTTTTAGCCTTTAGCTCGTGCTCTATCACTCTAATGTTTAGCTTTCTCCTGCTCTTCTATCCCTTTTCTGTCAGGCAGTCCAAAGCCAGTGTCCACTTTTATTACTAAATATATCAAATATATTGTTTTCATCAGCTCTCTCCTCTCACTGCCAAACTTTGTCAGCCTGCATGGTGTTGTCATGGAGACTCAGACGGCGTGTTGTAAACCAATCCAGTCTAATCCGACCTGTCCAGTCTCAATCAGGAAGCTTATTTCAAGTTATTCAAAGACAAAATTGAGGTCGGAATTGCTTGTAAGACATCAAAATAAAAAAAAAGAAAACTGACTTTGGGGTTAGAAAAAATTGCTTGAATTAAGAAATCTTTCAAATTTCAAGAAACTTGACAAGCTATTTTCTTTTTATCCCACTGGTAGATTTCTTGAGTTCTTACAAGCAATCCAGATATTTCAAGACATTTTTTCTGGACTTATTCAATTCAATTCAATTCAATTCAATTTATTCGATTAGCATTTAAAGACCACGCACAACATATATATCATAGATCTAAATATCACATAATGGTTGAAGCTAATCGTAAGGGTGTAGGCTGAAGTTTATGCTTATTTTGCCTACCCGTTTTGCAAAAAATTAAATTAAATTAAACAAATAAATAAATGTAGAAATAAACTTAATCAACTTAATCAACTTAATTACATGGTCTGAGTAACACCATACGTTTTCTTAAAGGAGAAAAGATATACATTTTCAAAACATATGACAGTAGTAAAAATTATCCAATGAAATCCTTGGCAATATTACAATCCAAGTTCCAATATTTTTTTGTTGTTTTCCTCACATTTGATTTACATATTTTCTTATTATTTTGGTTTCAAACATGTTTTTAAATGAAGAAAGTGAATTACACATTTTTAATTCACTGTCACAATCAGTTGAATGTGGCTCATGTAAAGAATAAAAAGACATTTTATACTAGAAAATAAGACATAATGACTTGCATTCAGTTTTTGCAGTGTACTGAATTTAAATTAAGGTTGAATGTAAAGCTTGTCATATGAGTCGCCCTTTGCAGATAAAAGAGTCATACCAAGCATAATATGAGCAGTTTTTCGTCTTCCTTATTCTAATAGCACTAGACACATGTTCAATGGTTTGATAAAAGCCATAAATCCTCGACTTATATGATAGCCAAAGGATTAAGATGCCGCTGAATGATCTTGATTGTCTCCTATGCCGTTTTAATGATTCATTTACAGCCATATTGACTTTGTAACCTCTTTGAAGTACAGGCTCATTCATCTGCTGTCTCGGATGATGCATATTAATCACAGCAATGACCTACCAAGTATGTTTGGATGATCTCCATAAAAAGTGTACACATGCGTTCATTCAACTGTGTGCATGCATGTAATCTCATGAAGCAGAACCTACAATGATAGCATGAGCGACACACACATGCCCTAGATAGTTGTCTGAATCTAATCTAGGCCATCCTCATTTCCCCTAGACACGTGACAGGCACCGCAGGTAGCAAGCTAGCGATGGCACACACTCACACACATACATATATGCATACGAAGGCAGCAAACATAGCAGGAACAGGAGGGAAAAATCTGCCGCAGAACTGCAAAGTCTGGTGCATGTATAATGTTTTTGTGAAAGCTCTTTAAGTAGTGGGGCCAGGGGAGACAGTGACATCCATGAAGAGACAGAAAGAGAAAGAAAAGAGGAGCTAAGAGTGGAGGCTGAGGTAACTCAAGGACATTCTGCCTGCTGCTGTGCTTTGCTGCTACCGAGCATGCTGCAGACTAGCAAGAGCTTTCCTTTTGGGCGCTATTATGTAAGACATTAGTGTGACAGACAGACAGATACTCACCAGATACACACACATATACACGCATACAAAGACTCACGTACACATGCCGAGACACATGCACACACGGGCAGATCTGTGCACAAACGCACACTCACGAACTCTTTCGTCACAGGCAGGCAGAGGCACAAACACACATACACACTTGTAGAAACACATTCAGAGCACGTAAATCTGAACGCACACTGAGCCTCGTGCCTGAAATTTCCACTGCAGCCAGCCACGACTGATTAAAGCTCCTGTTCACCTCATTGGTGCAGAGACAGAAGCGGAGAAGAAGAGGAGAGAGCAGAAACGAACACTTTGCTCTGACTGTGCAACTGTTAATCAGCCTTTTGAGTGTTTCATTCACTTTAAAGGAATAGTTTGACATTTTGGAAGCGCATTTATCGGCTTTCTTGTCGAGAATTTGACGAGGGAGCTTTGATATCATTCTGTCAAGACTGAGGGGTTGCCAGGCAACCAGCAGAGCACCAGGAAGTCACTCTACTGTTCACAAAGTATTTGTTGCAGACTTTGGTCCTTTTTCTCCTGACTGTCTGAGCACAGATTAAACCATTTTGTAGAAACGGCTACATGCGGTAATCAAGATAATCTGCTTGCGAGGGCAAATATTTTGGCATCAACAGGATTTTGGTTTTCTGTTGTCATACATTTGTAATCTAACTCATACCGACCAATGACATTCTAGCAGGAAATAATCTTTGCGTGATGTAAACAAGGTATAATCTTCATCCACTCTTTGTTAATCATCCAGTGATAATAAGCAGGTTTCTGATTGCAGAGATCTACCATGAACATAGCATCTTAAATCAGATTCATGTCCTTGTCTCAAATTGTTGTTGAGCTGTAAAAAGGACCAGACAGATGAAGTCTGCCTGAGCATGTTGAGACCAAGACTGAGATGAGACGACAAGCGACTGAGAGCTTTTGAAGTGTTCTTTCGAATTTCCTGCAAATCTTCACTCAAATGTCTCTGTTTCCTACTGGTATTATTATATGCTTGGGTAACTGCACACTCCATAAGAGGTCATAAATCTAATTTTTGTTGGTTTTGGTGCCTCCTGTGGATAAAACCATACTCTACCTTTTTATGGGGTTTAGCTTTTAGCAAACAGTTTAGACTTCTGAGCATATCTACACCATCGCTAGTTGATCGTAATGACCTGTCCATCCATTGTTGGCACAAGATTCTTGGGTATTGTAGTGCCCACATTGCTTTGCCAGTAAATGTTTGCTGGGGCTGCAGCTTTGGACTAACGGTTTAAGTCTTGTACCATGAGGTTAGCCTTCAAGCAGGTGACCAGGGTCCAAATCTAGCTTGCAACCACTTTCCTGCATGTCACCCCTCACTCTTACCCTGATTGAAAAGTATAAAAAGCTCAAAACAAGTTCAAAACCAATCAAAGCAACAATAGTGGGAACAGGTTGACTTCCTGTTGATAGTTGGGGGGCGCCTTACTTTTATAGATAAAAAGACAAATAGAGGCACTCAGGCCATCCTATTGTACATTTATTGTAAATAAGGGCCATTCAGGTTTACACGTTGACGAAAAATCTCCAACTTTTGATGCCTCCTCTGACCACTCCTATTTAGTTATGAAAAATATTTTTAACCACTAGTCATCTTCATTGTGTCAGGTCTACACATTGAATTCGAAGATGACCAGAAAAGGAACTATGGGACAACTTTGTTCAAATACATACCCCATAAATTGTGAAAATCTGACACTTAACTTGAATTTCTGAAATTCCTTTTGGGAATCCAATATGGTCGTTAGAAACTTTTGTCTAAGTCTTGGCATGTTGTATGCAAAGTAATGTCAGGTCTGTAGCTTAAAGTAGCTGGAGGTGCTGTGCTTTTCTCAGGTAGTGAGCGCTGTGGATCAGGTATTGGGATGAAAACACAGTAGTCACGGAATTTCACACAGGCTGAATTTGTGGACAGGTGCGTTCAACTCAAATTGAAGGCACACAATTTGAGATTAAAGGTGCTGAAGAATACTAATAATACTCAAGATTTAAAGTACAATTTTAGACCCCCAAAGTTTACATGTAGGTCCTCACTAGCCCTGCACTGCAAAAACGGAAATCTAAGCAAGTCATTATGTCTTATTTGTAGTAAAAATTGTCTTATTGTTCTTAATTTGAGCCACATTCACCAGACCAGGTCATAAAAGTGTCTTATTTCAAGTTTTTTTAAGACAAAAATGAGGTGTAAATTGCTTGTAAAAAGTCAAAAAAATCTGCCAATGGGATAAGACGAATTCACCCGGGAAGTTTCTTGAAATTAGAAAGATGTCTTAAAACACGAATCTTTTATCTTGTTCCATTGGCAGATTTTTTTTATTTGTTACAAGCAAATTACACCTCATTTTTGTCTTCAAGAAACTTGAAATGAGACATTTTTATGACCTTGTCTAGTAAATGTGGCTCAAATCAAGTATAGTAAGACAAATTTGACTAAAAATAAGACATAATGACTTGCTTAGATTTCAGTTTTTGCAGTGTGGCCATCGAGTCCAGGCCTGAATAAGTACATAAATGTTAGCCAGCTGTGCAGTTTCTGGGCTCATCCTGTGACCAGTTCCCATTTCCACTGTAAACCGAGAATCAAGGCGTATTCAGGAGTTTGAGCCGTTGAATATCGGGAAACACATCGAAAAGGATAGGGTAACACTGCAACAAGTCTAAAATATTCTTGACGATGCTACAAGGCCTGCAGTCTTTGCTCACCCTGTTACATTTTTGAGGTGGTGAACTTTCTTACTGCTTGTGTCAGCCACAATGTAGACTCAATGCAGAAGCATAAACAAGACTCTTACCCTCTTCAGTGATTTCTGATATTTCAATAAACAGAAACAGTGAATTCTATGCTGATGATGGTGATATTCACTGTTATAAGCCAAAAAAGTGGCACAACCACAATTTTCATCACTGCTGGACAAGTTGCTTAACAAAAAAGAGACTCTATTATTTTGTTACTACTTTGTAAGAGTGAAGTTATTGGTTTGGTTCTCCTTGTTATTAGAATTACTTGACTTGGCAATGGACAAGGTTTTCCCCTTGCAGAGCACACGGGAGGTAAAAATTCCGTGGGTATTTCCAAGACAGGAAGCTCATGCCTGAATCATTATCAGCCATTGTGTTTTTTTTTTTTTTTTTCTTACTCTGCGTGATATTCTTTCTCCCAAGCTGCCATGTGCTGACGTAGGTGTAGCATTGCCCACAGAGTTGGATGATTAATCCTTTGTAGTTGTCGGCCGTTTTGTGTTAAGAAACAAGTGACAAGTTCTTTCAAATGTCTGTAGTTTTAACAGAGCTATTGAATCTAAAAGAGACTCCGTACGGCAGCACTAGAAATAGAAAAGGAGTTATAGTGATTCTCAAATTAGTAGTGAGTTACTCTCGAGACTGGTTTTCGATCTCTTTACTCTCTTTGTTCAATATTGAAGTTGAAGATGTAGTAATGGCAGAACTTTGTCCTCGCACTGTTGTGAAGTTGAAAAGTGAAGCTAATGGGTTTTTTTTCTGATCAGAGAATCTTCTCCTTCTTTCAACCTGCGTTTTTTGTCCATTAGTCAATCAGCCATCAGTCATCAAACTCAGTCAAACATAATGAGACCCCACTTCCTCTCCCACTGAAGCCGTCTCCTTCACACCGAGGTTTTGTCTCGCTGTGGTTGAGTTATTTACACTGTCAGATGCACTGACAGCAAAAACATTTTCTCATCTTTGTGTGAAGAAATGAAGCTGCACTCCGGGGTCATTGACAGCAGTGTGCTTAAAAGCGGCGTGTCTCACAGTTGCCTCTAATTAGCCGAACGTGTCAGATGTTTTTCATTTCAAAGTAAAAGCAGATGGTGTTGCACACGTTGGCAGTCATGGTTATAAATCCAGAAATTATTGCAATTTCTATTTTTTTTTGACTGAGACCACTTTAACTAAAGTCATGTACTGTAAATATGCTTTAAAAATCTTAGCATCATATCTTCCAAAGTACTTATTATTCAACATCAATGTCATAGTGGAGCTTCATTTCTCAAAATAAAGAACCTTTTTTCTTGATCTGATCTCCGAACAGCCCAGTTTGTTCATATTCTTGCTCAACAGCACTATGGTTTTGAGTGAAAGCCTGGTGGCCTGTCATCATATCTGCCAAATGGATTTTTCCAAGAGCAGATTTGGAACCTTCTGTTTTCTGGGCTCATTTCTCTAAGCACAGATGTTTCGAAAGCAGGAAAGCAGACAACTCACCAAACACAGTCCTGGCAGGGACGGACTCTCTGTTGAGCCAGAAAGACACTTGGGAGAGGATAACTGTCATGATGCAGGGGAGATACGTCTGGATCACAAAGTAACCAATTTTCCGCTTCAGGTGGAAGTGGGTTGTCATCACAACATACTCTCCTGAAAACGACAGACATGAAGATATGAGGAGAACTGCACGGATAAACTTTATACAAGATTTATAAAACATCCCTGAAGTCATAAGAGTTGAATTTTTAAATGGCTTATGTTTTGGCTCTCAGTTTTGTTGGAGCTGAGATTTACTGGCGCAGTTGCACAGTGTGATTTGTCAGCAAACTCCATACCGCGCATGATCCATTTCATCAGTGCATTCATTGCAAACAGAGAATGAACCGCACTGGAGTTGAATCTGGTTGAAACAATATGTTGATTTACAAGTATTTCCAGAGACGTTAGAGAATAATGCGAGCCATCATAAAAGCCATTTATGTTCCAAGTTACAATGTTGCTTATTCAATAAAGCTTGGGCGATGCAGTCACTGGGGGGCTCGTTGCAAGTAAAGCTAAGCATTGCTTAGGGGATGGAGCTGTCTAAAGCATTACTTTCCGCCTGCGGCCAACATCACTGCAAACGGGTCACCCATTTTACACTGTCACTAATTTGTGCCAGTATCAATGGAGGAAGAGGAGGAGGTGGGAAAAGGATGTAATGGCCGGTAGGGAAATTATGAAATCTGGGACATGGGTTGTCACACGTAGAGCCAAGGAATTTGCTGTTTCAGACCGTGAGTTTGGGCAGCTGGGAATAATGAAAGCTGTATGTGTTTAGGGTTCTTGTACTTTGAGTAATGCAATCTGAACACTGAACATGTCTAATGAGGAGAGAGGAGTGAGGAACTGGTTTTGAAACAGGCTGAAAATGATCTGTATGTCCATTTATTACCTCAAACAAACACCAAGGAAATTGAAAATACATTATCATAAATTTTGAGACTCATAATTAAAAGGTAGGTGTTGGATAAAATTAACAACACTCTGCTAAAACAGCTTTTTTGTTTTTTTGTACAGTGTTATTTAGTGTCGTACTTCCCTTCCAAACCTTACTTATTCTTCTTATTTTAATGTGAAAACTTTGATTGTGAGGATATGTACCCACCTGTGCTGGACTGCACCACACCAGAGTCCACGCTCTGTCCCATCAGATCGTACTGGTTTAATCTGGAGCCGTCCTCTGCCACCACCACGGACTGGGCAGCCCCTCTGGTCCACACGTACACCACCTCTGCTCGAGTGTAGGCATCTGACGAGGACAGAGTGAAACGCTATAAATTATTTTGCTGCTGGATGTCTGCTAGTCACATGGTCCTTTTTTTAGACTGTATCTTTAGAGCTGCCAGGGATGCCTGCAGGAAGGGAAAAGAAAAACAAATCTGAAACGAGGTCTTCCACTTAAATCCTTACCTCCTCTCAACTTGTCCCCCTGCATCTTGTCTCACTGCTCTCATCTCAAACCTGCCTGTCTTGTCTCATTTGCTATTTAAGCATATTATCTTTTTCTTTCACCTTGTTGGAGCGTCTTATCTCATCTCTTTTTTATCATCTAAAGCTCGGCCCTGCTTCATATTTTGTTTGCCTTTTTGCCAACATCTTACCACGTGATGCAATGTGATGTTGTGTCACTTCGCGTTATCCCCCGGACTTATAAGAAAACAAACAAACAACATCACAACAGGACAACATGACCTCAAAAGAGCCAAGTCAGTCTTCCCTTCCCTGCGGCCACCCGACCTGTCAAAGCCGCAGTGTGGCTCGGCCACTGCAGAGGAAAAGGATGGCTCCTCTGCAGACTGCAGCATAAGGAAGAGAGCTCATCACTGAAATATTTAGGGAGTGAGTTCAATTTGAAGGGGGGGTTGATGCTCGGTCCTCTCACTCATGCTGTGCAGCTGTCTAAAGGATGGCAGAGAGGCTGTTTGACGCTTTCTATCTGTTTCACTTTTGCTGTATTTTTTTTGCTTCCCCTCCCCCACCACTTCTACTTCCTCTCCATATTTCTATCTCTCGTTTCGTCTTCTCCTGGATGATGAGGGCAGGAAGCGGTAGCTGTCAGCGGTGAGCAGCTGGCGTGATGTTCTGGAAGTATAACAGACACCGCTACTGCTGTGGGTAAACACAGGTCTGTGCGGAGGGGTCTTCCAGGGTCTTACAGGGTTGAATGGGGTGGACCAGAGGGGCCTTGGCGGGAACAAATCCTCTGGGAGGACAGCTGTTACTGCACTGTCATCCCCTATCAGGGACTTGTGCTAGAGTCGTGCTTCCAGTAGTACGATGACAATGTGTCACTGATATATATGTGTTTATATGTGTGTTCATGTGTGTGTCAAGAGGCCACTTACAGCTGCCGAACTTGAGCGGACAGGCATGGGCGTCCATAGGGAAGTCTTCCAAGTGCATGGGACACTCTGCTCGTACTGTGAGCCTGGAAGAGGGAAAAGTAGCACAAAAGATGAGAATAAACATAGAAAAAAAACAGAGAGTGCAGGTGGAGGAAGATGAAGAGGATTTGTAGGCAGCAGGAACATGTGGTGTTGTAGTTTTCTTTCACACCAAACACTGGCTAACTGCAGCTACTCTCTTCACAAAAAAAAAAAAAAAATGCTCCAGTTGCCTGAGCTGTGGGTTTCTATTTCCTGACAGCTTGGTGAAAAACAGCATGTCAGGCCACCCGTGACACACTAATCTCCCATCCATCCCTCATCTCGCTCATCTGTGACAGCAGCACAGGGCTCCGCCTCCGACGCCCCTCCTCCCCCTGCCAGTAAACATGCTAAAACAAATGTTTTACGATCCTCGCCGCAGACAGCTCACATTAGAATCACTCTGTTGGTGTGCATCAAGTGTTGAGTCGTCGTTTTTTTCCCGGTTTTTATTTACACACTCTCTACTGAAGGCTACAGAGGTGCCACGAGTGGTTTGAAGCTCAGCTCAGCTGGTCGTACACCTTATCTTCCTGCTGTAACTGTCAGGAAGCATCCCAAAAGTGATAAATCATGATGGGATAAAACGGGTTTATTTGTACTGGTGAACACTAGGATGGAAAAATGGCCAAATGTAATAAACTAATGCGATACACATATCATAAATGGCTGACTGTGGTCTCTAAAGAACTATAAATAAGTTATAACAAATATAAACAGGAATTTACTCCAATAGTGAATCCGTGACGTGTATGATGGATAATTAGGTTTTTCACTGAGAAGTGTTAAATTTTTTATACTGTAGTTTAAAACACCCGGTCTGGTTATTGGAACCATTATTTTCCACAAACAATCAAAATCGCAGCAGTAAAAAAAACGAACAACACATTACTTGTGATGCATAAAAGGAGAATGGTTGATAATGTTTGGTGAAATAGCTTAAAAAAGTAAAAGAAATCTGGTTGTTTTCAGTAGATGGTCATAGCACAACAGAGCAAGATGCCAAAAATCAAACCAAAACAACATTTTTTTAGTGAATCTTTAAGCTTTGTAAAGTCAAGGATATCCATCAATTTCCATTCACCATCATTGTCCAAAAAACATTGAAACCACATCATAAACAGTACATTATTTCTGACACATTGAAAGAAAATGGTTGAAACCCTGTGAAATTATAAAGAAAGAAAAAGTCTACTCTTAAAGACCATGATTTTCTATAATAAATTTGCTTTTCCCCCTCAAAATAACAATATACCTCTCATGCACTTTGGTAGTCCAACTTTTTGTGACTGTGTTGCACTATCATTTACGATACGCCATCTGTGCTTCAGAGAAATGCAGTTACACCAACCAGGCTTTAAATTCTGTTGCACGTAGACCAAATGTTGCAGGGAGCATTCAGTGGCAACGTGGAAATTCTGGTTCTTTCAGCAATTGACTGATGCTACAAATCTGTGAGTGGAAATCAGATCTTTTCTGTCTTTAAGATCCCTGTTAATTTCTGAAATGATATCAAAATGTTTCCAAAAAGTCAATGTTCAATTAAATTCCAGACAATTTGACTCGTATTAAGGCAGTTGAATTATTACCAAGAGAAATTTATTGTCGAAAATCACTGCCTTTAAGGATGCTGTATAAATCTGGCAAAATTTTATGGTGCAACAGAAATCATCCCCAAACCACGAAGCCCGTCATAGCCAAATATCTCTATCATTTTCCGATGACAGTGAAATTATGTCATTAAAACACGACTTCAGCGATGCAGAAAAATACATTAGGAGTCAAATTGCATCAAAACATCAATCTGGTTGATTCAGCTGTTTTTCAGAATAGCAACAACTCCTGTAACAGAATCCAAAACCACCAATAATTTTTACTTGAGAGTATTTTCCTGTTGAGTCCAATCCGACCAAAGATCTGCTATTCTCCAAACAGCGCTTTATTATCAGTTACCAAACACAAAACTGACATTTATTCTAAATCCCATGTATTTTTACAGCATTTAAAGCCCAATACAATCAAGGAACTTCTTTCTGTTACAAACATGAACACAGCTCACCATAATTTTAGTTTTAGTTTAGTTCAATAAAACAATAATAGACAAAACTGGACAGTTTTGGGAAAGTTTTACGGATCTTAAAACCAACATCGTGCCAATGTCTACAACAACTCAGATTTCATAACTTGACGTGATCCTGATCCTGCTGTGAACTTACAAATCTCCAGTTTTTATCTAGGATTATTTTTTGGGCTTTGTGCCATTATCAGACAAACAGGAAATATGGACAGAGACAAGGGAGAGGACATTGACATCGCAGCTTTGAGCGCAGCAGAGCCTTTGACCTGTACAACTGGGACTATTATGGGAACAGCTCAACCAGCCATGCTAGCCTGGCCTCCTGTGTTTGTGTTCTTAGAGACGACATCAATAAACCACATCAAATTAAAGCACCAAAGAAAATTGTGTTTCGGAATGAAAAGAAGAAAAATCTTGCAGTTTTCAGCGGAATCGATGATAGAGTCTGTTATTATTGCAAAGAAAAAAATAAAAATCTATCAAAAAATGCGAACGAATCTCACTACCTTGTAGGCCTCCAAGCTTCTGCATTTTACAAAAGCCACCAGAGCTGTTTTAATAAAACAAGCAGGTGTTCTTTTACCAATGGAAATGAAAGTCAATCCAGTGTACACCACCACAAAAATCTTTCAGATGCACCAAATGAGCTTTAATTCTGCTGAAAATGAACCGAAATGCACAATTTACTCCAATTGGTACAAACTGTCGGCAAAAAGAGCTGTTTTGGAAAATTACTGAGAATCTATTTGTGTTACTAAACGGTCAGACTGTGTGGAAAATCACAGAAATCTTGCCACAGTTCTGCTTTTCATGGTGTTTTAGCAGATTGTTCATTATACTACATCAGTCACTTCCATTCAGATCAGAAAATACAAACTCAGCCTGTCCTTCACCCTCCAATCTCCTCAGAGAAACCAAACATACACAAAGACTTGTACTGTAGTTTCAGCTTTAAATCCTTCGTTTCACTGGTGTTGCAGTAAAACATGTCCGCCTACCTCATGGTGTACAGCAGGGTGCCTTCCTCTGTGATTCGGAGCAGCTTGTTTGGCATGGTCATGTTGTGGGCTACGGACTTCTTGCCGTTGTGGAAGAAGGTATCAGGAGTCCAGATCTTGCTCGCCATCAGGTTGTTGAGACGCAGCACGGCCATGGGGCCTTTGAACTTTAACCTCTCGTCCTTCCAGCTTTGTCTGAAGAAGACATCAATGGTGTATTCCTACAGGTGGAAGAAAACACGTAAGGGAGAAGTTGTTTTCTTCACATGAATGATTGTGTAGTGCAGAGTCAATTCTGACAGACCACTCTGAGCATTCAGTGTTTGTCATTTCTGAAGTTGCTGTGTTCCTCTTGGCTTGGCTCGGGATGTCAGTGTAATTTAAAAAGAGTGTGTTTCAGATCAAACTCAGGCTGGAGCCACATTGTGTCTTTCTACAGACATCACTTAAGTTAAATTAAATGCTGGTTTACGTCTCTTTAGCCCCATTTCCACCAAGAGGTTCAGTTTTGATTTGTGCCATTACATTTGTTACGTTTTCTTTGACTAAAACTAGGACAGGTCCCCAAATTACTAACCAGTACCGTCCCACTTTTTGGTACCCTTCTATTGGGGTACCAGACATACCATTCCAACCCCGGAAGGTGGAGCTAGGAATGCTGTAGTCCACTGATTGGTTGAAAGAATTGTCACTTCCCATGTGACAGCAGTAGTACAGAACAATGCATAATAATCTTGCCGTGTTTAAATCTCCTATCAAATTTGTGAAGTAGACCTTCTTTTTGTTTGGAAAAAGCAGAATTTTTTGTTTACTGTGCCATGTTTTTTCCTCTTTGTTGGATTTTTTAGCGGGGGTACACTGTGTCCATACCTGCCAACATTTGACCTTGCAGAACAGGAGATTACTACAACCTCCCCACCCCCTGACCTCCACATTTGGTCTGATGACACATACTCTCCATTGCACTTATTGACAATTCTTTGACCACCCTGGGTACTGAGCAGTTTTTAGTTCTTTGCTTCGTCACAGTGGTTTCACTTTTCTTTGCAAAGTGAAGTTATGCACCTCTATAGAATCAGGACAACCATGGCTGTAGGCTGATATAACTTAATTATGTCTTCATGCAGTGCAACAAAATTTAAATCATTAGAGAAGAAGAAAAACTGAGAGAGATTTTTTTCTGATTTTATCCTTCTGAGAATTTGAAAAATAAGGAATTAGTGTTTACAACAAATTTTCAGGTACCCTCAAGCAGATGCAACATATGAGAAACATGAGTGATGACACTACATTTAAGAATCTACAAATTTTGAAGTCTGGATATTTTTGTTTCTCACTGTGTTCTCATTTTTCACTGCAATATGAAGCCCTGAACCTTTATTGGTTCAGGCAAAATTTGAAGGGTCTTTGAAGCGTGATTGCAGGGTGCATGCTCATTATTCTTACTTGCTGAAAGCAGTAAGAGGTGTAGAATTATTATTATCTCTCTTTTTTTTTTTTTTTCCAGAATTCAGCTGAAGTAAACTATTTATTTCCCTCAAAGTTTAAAGAAGACATGAGAATCGAAATGATGTTTGTTCCCTGCTTGGGAACCTGGCCATGATGCTGGTGTTTTCCAGTTTTTTGACCAGCAATATGGTTTGTAGATATCAGCAGTTTAAAAATAAATGTCGTCTTGATCCTGCCTTTGTGCAAAAAGTCAAGAGAAAATTGGGTGAAATCACAAATCTGTAGATCCGTGGGAGAAAGGGGTCAGAAAGAAGGAACCCTCAGAAGAAAAGTTAGCAGGAATGACCGTGTCGCACTGCTATGCCGTCACGCTATTGCACAGCTGACACGGCTATCGAGATCCATACCGCTTAGTGGAAACGGGACTTTTGATGCATATTGAGACAATTCACTGAGTCTGAGTCAGTGGGAAAATTCCACCACACTCTTTACATTGTCTCACTTAGACTTCCTTATGCAGAGTTGGCCTAGTTTCTCTGCTGGTAACTGTCTCTACACATTATTTTGACTTGCATAGCAGATGGTTTTTTAACTGGAATATTTAAAGAATATGCTTCCATTGTGTCACTGTCCCCTGATTTTATTATATGCCTTCATACTACTTAACACTCTGAATGCAAATGGGGGATAATTTTCTTGGTATTGGTCATTTGGTCTTGCATTGTTAGGTAAGTGCCAAAAACGATTATTGTGAGCATTTATCTTAAGGGGATTTTTTTTTTCCCCCTCCACAACCAAAATAACCCTGGACACAAAGAGAAAGCACTGGACACAAAATTAGGAGAACATTTCATTTTGGCGGCAGCTAATGACTGTAGCTCAGAGCAGAGTTTAATGGTTCCACATGACTGGCCGACAGAGTAAAGGGAGGCTGTAAAAATTACAGTTCAGCCTGTTTTTTCTTTTTTTTAACTTTCTGTCTTCGTTCTCCCCCACCCCACCTCTCTTTTCCCCATTCAGCCGCGTAGGATAATTAGTGTGAACTGAAACAAAGCTTCAAGGTAAAAGAGGAGGATAAAGAGGACAGACTGGAGATGGAGGAAATGTTCTCCAGCTCCTTCCTCCTGGCTTCAACACAGCAGCAAAATAGTCCTGTGCTGCACGTCAGCTCGAGCAATTAACTGAGATTATGTCAAATAGAGTACACACACACACTCACACACTTCACGTGCAGGAAACAGAAGTGCGTTTTTATTTTACTTGAAGTGGTAAAGGAGAGGCAGGGAGACATTTGGAGGAGATTAATTGGTTTCCGGTGCACGGGGTAAAGATCAGATGCTCTTGTTTGAAGAGCCTGCAGCCCTTTTTGAAGGGGAGCATATGGAGGCAGAATGAAAAAAATCTTAAAGGTGATGATTCACATTTTGATGTTTGCATTTGAATTTCAAAGTGAGCTGCTGCTTTATGTTTGTTGCCAAGTATTTCATGTATTTTTATCCTACTGTTACAGGGATCTCTAGGTTCAATCTGCTTGACCCTCAAAATAAATACACATCAAAGCCCGGACATCTACAGCAATTTGACATTTCCTCATTTCTCCTTTAAAGGGACTGTGTGGACTATCTGGACTTGTGCAAACTGTCATGATTACACGACTTGTAATAAGCCGACTGTTTATTTTGAAAAATGAATAGATATCAGATGTTCCTTTTAATGCAACTTTTCTTTTTTTCAAGATAACTTTTTACCGATTACAATTCAACAAAGTGATGTATTTATCAACAGTTGTATAACGCCATTGTTTGAAACATGACAACAATCAAACTTTGTAGGTTTGCAACGTAGTTTAGTAGTCAGGTGCATTTGTTACATGTAATGTATCAATGTGAATCCTGGTCATGTCCTATCAGTGCTCATCTACCAAGCAGAGCAAACGTTCATTTTATTGATAGACTCTCAAGTTTGAACAGCTCACTGTAGTAAAACTGCTGCTTGTGGGTTGAAATGAACATCATCACATTCAGCTCAACCCGTGTTTTAGCCTTTAGCTCGTGCTCTATCACTCTTCTGTTCAGCCTTCCTTTGTGTTTTTGACCATTTTCTTGTTTCCAGTAAAGCTCCAATAACTGGCATTACTATAAAATAAATTTAAGAAATCCTTTTCTTTGGGAAAAAGGACAAATCTTCTCAAAGCTTAACTTTGCTGTCCAGGGTTGGGCCTCTAAAGTCACTTTTGGTCTACGTGCAATAGCTGGATTTGTGTTTTCCCAGGAACATGAATCATACACCCAACTACAGATACTGAGAAAAAGCATTTAGAAATGACTAATTTGGGGGCTGAAAAATCTAACTTTAAATCCTGGATTATACACAGGCATACATATAAAAGTTGAGACTGCTTAAAGATCACTTATAAAGTCCTCACAGCCGCTTTAAAAGTCAACATCCGCACATTTCCGAGCAGCAGATTTCCCCGTAAAGATGGATCAACATTAGCATGAAATATGCATGCTTCCTCTAAAGGCTAAACAAACACAACATGCAAAGCTATGATTACTTTTCCAAATCCAAGAAACAGATTGCAGCTTCACAGTATTTGTGCGTGTGTATTCATATGGCGGCGGTGTTTGTTCGGATGCTCATAACCATACAACAGAGCCCCAGCTTCAACATGTGACAGCTTTATTAACACATCAGGCGTTAATGGAATGAAACAGCAGATTAATAATTATCTCAGAGCATTGAGAACAGTGGGGCTAGTAGTGAGTGGGTGGATGGTGGAGTGTGCAGGGATACAGGGGAAACTGGTGACATTTAAAGAGGTAAAAAGAGTCTTACCATGTCGTGGTCCGAAACTGGCCCAATACTAGTCACGAAAATGTCAGTCTTGACTTCAGTTACACGCTCTGTTGAAGCAGGAAATTGCCAGAGTGAGTGACTATCAGTGGCATTCATTAGCTTCTAACTACCTGTTAATACAAACCCACCTGGCTATAGCCCCTTATCCATTCAACATTAACTCAAACACGTACACACACACACATAAGAGGAAAATAAACCATAAAAATGCCCATTTAGACATTGATAACCATTTTTTGCCGCTTTTGGCTTCAGTGTGAGCCCCATTACCTATACATTGCTACAGTCTTTTAATAAATGTATGCAGTTGTACTGAAAATATGCCACTCAGCTTCAATAACACTGAGAGGAAAAATAGGTCCCCTGACAATTCAATTGAGGTGGTGGCAGAGGTGAGGGATTTTGCTCTGAAACTAAAATATGACAGCATGATTTATGAATGATACCCATCATAATCCATAATTTCTTCCCCCCTCTGCAGTTGAACTTGTAGCAGGCTCTGTTTTTTTTTTCATTCCTCTGTCTGTTTGATGCCTGCCTCATCACGCACGCTGCACGAGCCTCGGTGTCCTTCACACGCCGCTTCTCGCATTATCTCTCCTCGTTTCAACTCCTTCTCTTTTTCTCTATTTCTGGACTTTCTGCCATTTTGTTTCTCTCTCTCTCTCTCTCTCTGTATCTCTATCTCTCTAACAATGGACAGTTGATAATAGAGTGAAGAGGAGCCCCCCCCCCCCGCAATAAAATGAGTTTCGCCGTGTTCTCTTTGGAAACGCTGGCTTTGCGACAATTCAGTTTCACAAAAGCAGCAGGTGAGGAATTAGTCCAATTCTGTCTTTTTAATTATTACCCATGGAATCTGATTCAATAATATTTTCTTTTTATATGAGCTGTTTAGCACATTGTTAAGGGTAACTTGTTGTTTCAGCGTAAAAATTTGACGTAAAGGGCTGCCTTTAAATTTGACGGAAGGTCAAAAAATTAAATTTTGTGGTTCCAACAGAAGTTATCTAGATTAAAATGAGTGTCTTGTGCCAACCCTTGTCTTAGTTTGGTGATTTAGAGTTGCTAGTTAACATAACTTCTTCAGAGTTGTTTTCAATACTAGCCATAAGAAAAGTCGCCACCTAGATTTACCTGAGAAAAGATGTTAGTTTGTTTAAGAAGGGTCAAATCATTGGCATGCATCAAGCAGAGAAAACATCCTAGGAGACTGCAACAGTAGAACTCATTCTTTGTGCACATAATGTTGCTAAACCTAGACCTGAGCAACTGCAGCAACCCCCAGATCATAACACTGCCCCCACAGGCTTGTACAGTAGGCACTACGCATGATGGGTGCATCACTTTATCTGTCTTTCTTCTTACCCTGATGAGCCCATCACTCTAGAACAGGGTAAATCTGAACTCATCAGACCACATGACCTTCAATTCCTCCAGTCAGACCTTTGTGCTCCCTGGCAAATTGAAGGCTTTGTTTTTCAGTTAGTCGTACTGATTAATGTTTTCTCTGCTTGATGCATGCCAATGATTTGACCCTTTTTAAACAGACTAACATCTTTCCACGACCAAAACATGTTTCTTTTGCCATAGTTGTTTAAGGAATGAGAAGTTACTTATTGCATCAGCTGGGGGTTAAATAACTTGTTACCAGCTGCACGTTGCCCATACAGTTATTTTCCAATAGGAGGCTTGTGCCTATTTGCCTTGTTAAATCCAGGTGGCGACTTTACTTCTTTTTTGGGCTACGTAGTGGATTTTGTAGTTGGGACAATGCCAACTTACAATCAAATGTTATCACACCAACTTCAGTAATCTTTTGTCATATTGACATAGAATAATATGCTTGAATAATAAACCTTCAAACTCATATTTTACAGAGCAGAGAGACAACTGTTTTTGGGATGATTTTTCATATATTCAGGGAACAAAAACCAACAGTTACCACAAGGGACAAAGGACATGCAATGACTTGGATTTACTGACCTCCCAGTCCTGGCCTGAGGCGATTGTCATAGCCATCCAGAAGGCTGTCTAAGATCTTGGTGAACACTGTAGTGTTATCTTTCTGTTCATCTGTCATGCCGTTCTGCCCAGAGCTGGCAAAGAAGCAGAAAAGAAGGAGGTTTAAAGTCGTCACAGCTCGAGCCCAAAACCATGATCCAAACTGCCAAGAGAGTATAAAGAAACTCTGCATATGAATCATGTATCAAAGAGGAGAAAACGGAGGACCAGTGCTCTGAAGTTGTGCTCACAAACATGGGAAGCACAGAATGCATCATGAGTCACACTGAGTAAAAAATGGACAGGGAAACTTTGTAAAATCTTCTTTCATAGTGGCGCATTATGCCGCCTTTCCTGATGTACTATTCACAGTCTCACCAGGAGGTACGGATCATATAGATCGGTACATGAAAGAGGTGACATTCCCCCTAGAGGGTGAAATCTCCTGGAGTAATCTGTATATTTACAAAGGAGGAAAATGTTAGAGTGAGATTCACATGCAGGATGTAAAACCAAACAAAAAAGAAAAACATATTTATCCACACAAACAACAACAAGTGCCAATCTCAGAGATTGAAAGAAAAGAATCACACTACATTATTTATACCATAATCTGCTCTTTTTTAGACCACACACAAGCCTTGCTGAATGTGCTCTTTGAACATGAAACAAAAGGCTTCAAGCAACGCCCAAAACAATCACAATCAGTGATTGTGAGAGTGGAGTTTGCTGCATCTCTAAGCATAAATATTTTAACACTCTTGTAATCAGGCATACAGGGCTTAATTTGGCATCATATATGCAAGGACGCTACAGGAATGTTTAAAGAGGGTGTTTGTGTGTGTTTGCTTTACCTGATTTAATGCGTACATATTCTGTATGCTCAGGAGGTGAGTGCGAGCATATACGAGCTTGTGTACTCAACCCTGCATATATTTGCATGTATGCTGATAATAGGGTGACCAGATTCTAAAAACCCCAAAAGAGGCCCCTCTACCTGACCTCGTAGAGATACTGCAAAAACACCAAAGCTACTCAGAGACAACAGAGTAGCTTCATAACCCATACATTTATTTCAACACTCCTTTTCTGTTTGAAGAGAAAATTTTCTGAGATGCAAACATAAATAATGTATAGAAGCCTTTTTCTGCCAGTTAAAGGTATAAAGATGGAAAAACTGGCCATATTGAGGGTTTTTTTTGCCCATGTGAAGTCAGAATTCTGAGATAAAGGTCAAATCAATGAGAAAAAGTCAATGTTTAGTGATAAAAAGTCCAATTTTAATCCTCGATTTTGACTTTTTTTTTCACCAAATGCTGACCACATATCTGAAAAATTTGACCTTTTGTTCCATATTTTTGATTTTTATCTCACAACTTTGACTGTTTATCTCAACAGTTGAACTTCTTATCTTAACATTTTGAACTTTTATCTCAGTATTTTGATCATTTAACTTACAATTTTGACTTTTTATGTGAGAATTTTAACTATTTTATTTAGGGATGCACTGATACTACTTTTTATCAAACCAAGTACTTACATTTGTGTGCTTACCATTACCAAGTACCAATCAGCATACTTAAAATTATCACTGCAGTTCTAATGTGACTTTGGAAACAAAACTATTTCCTCACACGAAATGAAGACCATGATGCACCTGCACATGTTGCTGACATTTTAATAATTACAGTTCTCTACCTGGGCGCCACTGACTAGCCAACTTGCATATGGTAGCACTCGATGTCATAGAACTCGACGTACTTTTACAAACACAAGTACTAAAGCATGGTATCAGCCTGATACCTGACACTGGTGTTGGTGTTGGTGCATTCCTAGTTTAATCTCATAATTTTGAACTATTATCTCAAAATTTGGACTTTTTATCTCAAGCAGAGACTTAATGTGGGCCAATAAAAACTCTTAAAACCCCAGACTCTGTTTTCCTGCATGCCCAACACCTTAAAAGGTTGATGCATCAGAATAATGCCAGTAGCTCAGTGCAGCACTTTATATCAATATCAAAGATCCATAGTACCAGCTGAGAAAAACCTGGACATTTTGAGGGATTTTATAAAATTGCCCTGGACACATGACCAAAAAGGAGGATACATCCAGGCAAAGAAGGACGTATGGTTACCCTGGCTGATAACAATCAGATGAAAGTCTCCAGCATTGTGTGCCGCTTTGCAATTTAACCTGCCTCCTTTTCTGAGAGGAGTGTATGTATGTAGTGTATGTATGGTTTGATTGCATGTGTTTGGAAACTGCTCGAGTGAAAGCCTCCAAGGAGAAGGAGAGGTCATCAAGATTAGTTAGCGGGGAACCTGCGACTGAAAAGAAGGGACTCATAGGAAGGAAAGTGGCATCTGTGAGGAGAGCTCCAAAGGAAAGACAAGGATGAGGGAGAAAATAGATGGAGATGGTGGTTGAAAAGGAGGAGGAGGAAGGGGGGGGGGGGGATAAAAGGCAGAGGTTGGGATAAGGTGAGTGGAACTGGGGAGCGATGCTCTGAACAAGACGCGGCTCACAGTTAGAGCTGTGGGATTGAATCAGATCCCACAGCTTTGAGGTTTGAGCCGCTAAACAGTCTGCCTTCGGAAAAATAAGGACGTGCCAAACATACGTCACGAATGGGTTTCTATAAAAGGGTTAAATCTCTCTGCAACCACTTTCTCTTAATTTGCAAGCCTCGTTCTATCTGCCAACAAACAAAACCAATCTGTTGCAACCGGGGCCAGCTTTAAAACCGTTTTGCTCAGCGTCATATTCGGAGGTAACAGCTTTGAAACACTCTCAAATTCAAAACAATAATTAATCTGTCTTGTTCAGGTCTGGGAAGCCAATTATGAATAAATAAGGAAAGCAAATCAACGGAGGCAAAATTAAAACACACCTCCTCTTCCCTCCCTTCTTAATATTCCTGCTTTCTGCTTTTATTCAGGCATTTCCAATTTGCCGAATCACATCACGATGCCGAAACACTTTTTTTTTTTGGTGTGCCCTGGGGGTTACAGCTCGCTTGTAAACAGGGGAAACAAGCTACGCTATCCCTTGGCTCTTTTAAGCTGAAGAATAATTAAAATGCGCTTAATATGAGGGAGAAAAATCCAAAACAAGAAGCTTTTAAGCCTTTATTTGGTTTCCCCTTATGACAAATTCACACCCCTGTTTTGAGAATGGGTGCAATCTTGTACTCATGCTTCTCTAAGACATTTTTTTACAGTGTTGAGAAGAAGGGTTAAGGTTTTACTTCAAGGAAAGAAGGAAACAATGGGAAGAGAAAAAGGGGCTGAAGAATAATACACATGTTTATCAGCCAGGGGCCACTTCCTCATAAAACATTGTACACCATCCCCATCTACAGGTCATCTGAACAGCAACAGTGCCGTTCACACTCACTCTGGAAATCTCTCTCTCTGCTCTCCCTCTTCTTCTCCCGTCACTTGGATATCTAATTATAAGGCAATTTCTCTCGTTGGCAACATACTGTAGCAGAGTGCTTGGTCTTCCTGATTACCGTGTCTTGTTGAAATCCCCAAAGGTGTGTGCGAGTGTGTGTGTGATTCAGTATCTGACTTCAAAAAGCAAATGGGAGGTGGGGTGTGGGGGGTTATTCAGTAAATCTTTGGGTGATAATTGCTTTGCAGTTTTGTGGTGACAGCCCCTGGGTGAAGTAATCAGTATTTTTTAACATACTCTCAAGCAGGCGGTAAATCAGAGCCACCCTTTTTTCAGCCGTAAATCAGCGCACACGTGTGATCAACCTGGATCAAATCAGCCTTGCAATAACACACCATATCGCAGATGCATCGTACATTCAAAATAGGACACATCCCATCTGTGTTCTGCACGCGCTCAGGGGCTGAAGCGTGGACTGTGTACGCGCGCGTTGTGTGGATGTTTGTGGGTTGTCACAGAGAGGAGAATTATGGACCATCTCCAGACATCAGTGCTCAAGTCAACCACCTCTGACAGCTCTGCTGAATTATTCAACCATGCAGATGAGTGAGATCCCATCAGTTTCTCCACAAGAATCAAATGATACCAAGCAGATGATTGTATGTACATTCTGGCCTTGAGTTTTCACTCTACAACAATTTCTCCTGCATGTTTATTTACTGCCAAAGTTACCCACATGAAACAAACGAGTGCATCCCGAGTATGATGTTCAGCCTGCCCAGCGTTTGAATCATGTGGGAATTAATGCAGTTGCAAGTCACATGACAGTGGATCTTATTGCTGTCATCTCTCATCCAATCACTCTCCCTCACGTTCTCTCTCTCTCTCGCTGCGCGTCTGCTCCTGGTTAGGTGACATCCAACACATCCGAGTTGACATTGAGAAGTGTGTCTGTACATGGACCCTACTGTCCCTGCAGTCACTGTCACAAACACATGTGCACAAATGTGTGCCAAATATCACTGAGCGACACACTCAAACACACACACGCAAATATACAAAGCGTGAATACTGAGGATGGAGATTGAGATGCTGTGCTACAGGTCTAGAGATCCAAAAAGCTGCACTATCTGTGTTGCACTTCTCATTGTCTCCATGCAATTATGAGCCTGTGGGGATGCCCCAGTTATCAAAACAGTGGAAGCGCTCTAAAGGCTGTGAAAACTAAACAAAAACCAAAGATAAGGCACAAGAAAGACACAATATCAACACAGTAAGTCCACAACTGCTGCACATCATAGTTGGTGATGTACTTGAAAGCCAGGTGACCAATTTTTAAGCACAAAAACCAACAAGAAAACAAGTTGAGTGAAATGTTTTCCCAATGCGGTTTGGCTCTACACTGCAAAAACTGAAATCTAAGCAAGTTATTATGTCTTATTTTTGGTAAACAATGTCTTTTTATTCTTGATATAAGCCACAATCATTTGTCAAGTACAGAAAAATGTCTTATTTCAAGTTACTTATAGACAAAAAATGAAGTCTGAATTGCTTATAGCGAGTAAAAAATTCTGCCAATGGGATAAGAAAAATTTGCTCATCTAGTTTCTGATACAAGAAAGTTTTTGTACCCCATTGGCAGATTTTTTTTTTACCTGTAACAAGCAATTCAGACCTCATGTTTGTCTTTGTATAACTCAAACTTAGACATTTGTTCTGGTTTTGTCATTTGTATGTGGCTCATATCAAGGATAATAAGACATTTTTCACTCAAAACAAGACATATGGATTGCCTAGATTTCAGTTTATTGCAGTGTTAAGTTTGCTTTTCAAATTCTACTTTGTCAAATGGATCATTGTTGTAAGTTTTGCATATATCTCAAAAAGCTAAGTCATGAAATACCTCAGTAGGACTTGCAGTGAGAATTTAGACTTTCTGACTCAAAGTTAACAAGAAATTTTATCCAAAACCTCACTTTTGACCTTGGACTTCTTGTACCATAAGAGTGTCTTCTGTGTATTTAATAGGATCCAGATCCAAACATGCATTTGTAAGCTAAAGTTGCCTCTTACCTCTTCGCACCAAACACGCTGTTGGCAGCGAGCAAGCAAGCCCACAGACACAGAAAGGCCGTCCTGCTCCGTCCACACATAGTTGCAATATGAGGACCTTTCACTGCTGGAGGTCAAAGACAGAAAGAGAGAGAGAGAGAGGCAGAAATGAGCATCATTACTAAGTCAGAGGAAGGCTGAGATCCACCATTAACCCCCCAACAATATGTCACCACATCAAGTGTCAACAAACATGTAGATGTGCTAAAGCAACAACAGCAGAGGTGGAGGAGGCGGAAGCTGTGAGGAGTGGAGACCTTGTCCCGCTGGAGATGCTTTATGGGAGGTTTTTGCTCCTTAACATCCTTCACAGATTCACTGACAGCGCATGAATCAAACCAAATGGCCCTGCCACATGCGTTGGGCCATCACATGCCACTTGACACACGCGCCCCCCGCGAAGATTTACATCATCATTGTGAATTATCTGTCACCCTGACAGAGACGTATCCTACACCCTAACTATGTGGGAGACCGGGGTGGAGATATCAGCTCAGCATGTCGATGATGAGAGGAGAGATCCAGTGTAAATACGACTTTCATAGCTTGACGCTCAATACGCACGCTTGAGTATGGCTGCATCTGTAGCGCATAATGATTAAGAAGACATAACAAGGCAACACATCATCGAGCACAAAACAGCCCGTGTGAGCTTGTAGCACCTGTACACAGCATCCCCTTTAATACCCTGCAATGTGAAACGCGCAATACCGCAATATCAACCCCAAATCCCCCCCTAAAAATAAGAGCGTTCGCTTCCTCCTCAATCATTAAGCTATGATGTCAGCCAGGTCATAAAGTATGTGTGCAATTAGCCTGCGCTATTGCGCATGCAAACACACACAATGCTCGGAATCATGGTCCATTTTGATGAAGACACAATCGATGTAGCCACGAGGCGACAGTCAGGTTTTTCCACTTCAAGAAAAAAGCGCTAAAGCAGTATTTCGCAAAATCCATCCACACAAGAAGACAATACCTCTCTTAAATATATATATACTTGCTTGTTCCAAGGTGCTCGGGAGATGACGGGGACGCACAATGCCCTCTTGACATGAAATAAAAATCAAATCCGTTGGTTGACAAGGATTTGACAAAGCAGTGGGGATGATGCAGATTAGCGAATGAGAGGAAAGGAGAAAATCCCGCACATAAGCACACTTTCTAAGTTATTCAGAGGAAAATGTCACCCCTTCTCTTGGTCTCCGCGACGATATTTAAACACCACGAGCTGGGTTAGAGATTTTCTTTTTTTAGCATGCAACTGGCATCTCCCTGCAAAGGCTGCTCTAAAATACATGCATGGCGATCCAATCCGTGCGTAGCGGAGTAATTAAGCAAATGTGCGTTGATGCTGTTTTATTCGGAGCGCTGTCCGTGGTGCTGGGAGCAGCCTCTTAAAAGCGTCAAACGGATCTTGTTTAGTCATAAAATATCACCTCAAACGGTCCCAATTTCGACGGCAGAGTCCCTCCTTCTCCCCAATAAAACTCGTCTTGGATTCTAGCGGCGTCCAGCAGCACAAACCGTCGCTCTCTAAATCCGAGTGTTACTCCCCTCTCTCTCTCTCTCTCTCTCTCTCTCTCTCTCTTTCTCTCTCTCCCCCCTTCCTCTTCTTCTTCTGGATGGGAAAAAAAGGGCGAGAAAAATGGAGCAAAATCACTTACAGCAGATGAGTCGGGGTTATATTCGCTCTCCGCTGGCTATATCCTCAAACTTTTTCAGAATATCTTTTTTTTCCGAGCCGGTCTGAATGAGAAAAAAATCCTCTGTGATCTCAGATCTGACGAATTTTAGCTTGAGGCTGGAGAAGCGGCTGCTGACGATATGCGCAGGTCTCTCTCACTGTTCATTGGCGATGCTGTAGTGAGTTCAACTCTCTCAGTCTGTCAGCAGCAACACAAAAAAAGGTCCTAAACTAACAAATCTGGCTTAGTGCTATGAGGTCTCTTTCAAAATAAAGGTTTTAGTTCATTAATCGTGCCTGTAAATAGAGCGCATGGAGACTTTATCTCAGCGCAGACCATTTAATTTTAGAATAGGCTGTACCAACCTGATATAAAGAGCAGCCCGCCCATTTTATATGCAGCACAATTTAACTTCCTCTGCTGTCGTCCTAATCTCTCTTTCAGTGCAAGCTAAATAAAAATCCTCTTATATTTTCAGATGGGATCCCTTGTTTTTTTTTTTTTCTTTCATCCATCGCGCTCTCTCTAGCTGTCTCTCTCCCTGACTCCCTACGTGATCACGTCCAAAGGGATGAAAAACTGACATTTACCAAAAGACAGCCTCGCAACCAAGGTTCTCGTGAAAGGGACAGTTTGATGAAGCACAGGAAAAAAAAAGAAAGAAAGAAAGAAACAATAAACCACGAATGGGTGACACAGCTCAGGAAACGCGCGCACACAAGCAAAAGGAGCAAAAAAAAAAGACACCTTCCTCTCACAAAAAAATAAGAAAACGGTGTTCCCTCACCAGCTTGCACTGATGACACGAGAGTCTCTGCAATAAAATCCCCCTCGAAGCACTCACCGTCTCCTAAATGCTTGCGTTTCGCATCGAGACAACAGCACCGTGTCTCTGTTTACAGCCAAATATTCTGCTGCTACAGCCGCGCCACTCAAGACTGAGCTGAGCTGAGCGCTGAGCTGCGTGCATCTGCAAGAAGGGGAGGTAAAAAAAAAAAAAAAAAAAAATTGGGCTGATGATACCCGGCGTATATTTTTGTAGTCATCTGCGTATTTCAAGTTAAACTACAAATCAGGGGACATTTTCATCACCACCAAAAGGGATTTCGTACAGCAGTAGGCAATAGAGGGGAAACAAGGTCTATTTTATGTGCAGCCTTTATGAGCACATGAGTGTAATTCATGGGTTGCATAAGCGTCATATTTATCCCAGCTGTTGATTTAAGAATGCTTTTGACAACTCGTGTTGTTTTTTTCGCCCTCTGATTTTGACTGGAGGTTTATTTTCATCACAGCAGGCAGAGTGAGCTGGCAGTGGAGTCACGTCAGTCTGGTCTGCAGTGCAACGTTTCCTCTGAGTGCTTGTGTGTGTACGTGAGTGTGTGTGTGTGTGTGTGTGTGTTGCCTCCTCACGCGTGGTTAAAGTAGTACATGTGCGTGATTAGTTGTGGGAGACATGATGGGCTCGTATAGTCTAGCTAGCTATCTATAAGTGTGTTGAACCACAAATCAACCACAAAAGGAAAATAGACCAAATGTTTCACGTTTCTTCCACTTCTTTTCTCCCTCGCGCTCCCTCTATCCATCCTTATAACCTGATGCTGCAGGTGCACGCGCGTGTTTTATCATAATAATAATACTAATGACAACAATAATAATGCTGAAAGAAAGAGGAGCACAGAGAACCGAGCTCTTTCCTTCTTTCCTTCCGTGGAATTAATGCCATTGTAATGCAAGTGGAGTATCATTTCAAGCTGCTTCCCTTCCCCTCAAAGCCAGACGCCACCGCTGCATGTGACTCGATATTGCCTCTGCGCGCGCGTGCACGTGCGAGGCATGCATAACCAACACGTGCCCGCGTGCGCTCTGTGAGTTGAGCGCGCGAGCAGAGCCCGAGCCGAGACGACAGAGAGAGAGAGAGAGAGAGGAGGGGAAGTACGAGACGCGTCTTTCTTCTCACGTTTGAATAATCATTCCCCCTTAAAAGAGGTAGAATTACGTCGCGGGAAAAATACAAAAACCACTAAAAAAAAGAAGAAGAAACGCCTGATCAATTAAGACGCTGCTCAAACCAAACCCGGAACTTGAAAAACTCAGAATCTTACCAAGTATATGCGTCTAACTTCTTGTCAAAATATCTTATGAGACTTAATTAGGGAGACCATATTTTCAAATCTCAGAAAAAGGACCCCCCACCCGGCCTCATTGAGGCACTGCAACAATATCCACGGATACTGAGAGAGGACAGAGTAGCTTTATAATCCATATATTCTTAAAAAAAAAAAAAAAATACTGTCTGAAGTGAAATTTTTCTATAATATAGAAGTGGGTAATCTACATGAGCCCATTTAAACCACTTAGAAAAAAAACAAACTTGTACAACTGTCTGAGTTTTTTTTTAGTTTTTTTTTTTTTTTTTGCCAATATTAGATTTTAAGATAAAAAGTCAGTTTTATTTCCTCACAACTTTGACTTTTATCTGAAAATAAGAACTTCATATCTCCAAACTATGACTTTTAATCTCATAATTCTGACTAAATCTCAGGAATTTGATTTAATAATCAGAAACTTTTGTCTCAAAATTTTGACTTTTATGTCATCAGTTTTGAATTTTTATTTTTTTTAAATTGACTTTTTCTCAGTTTGACTTCTATCTGAGAGCGCAACACTAGCAGTCAGAACATGTTTTCCTGCATGCTCAACATCTCAGCAGGTTGAAGCATCAGAATAACAGCAAGAGTCCAGTGCAGAACTTTATTATTTGTATCAATGGTCTGTAGAAAAAGCTGAGAAAAACCCAGACATTTTGGGAAATCTTATGAAATTCCTCCCAAAATAATTTTACTACCAAATATGAGGGCATGTCTGGGCAAAAGAGAACAATTGATCACCCTATGTTTCAGTAGCCTGTCATTCCCCCCAGAAGAGGAAGATGTACTTCATGGGCAAAACCACAAATCGTTTAAAATGAGAAGAACACATGCTTGATTAATCAATAGAGATGCTGCTCAAACCAACAACTGTAAACCAAAAGCGTCTTACATTGACTCTTTACAGCTCCATACTTGGTCAGGTGATGAGAACAAATAGTGAAGTGTGGTGTTAGAGTGTTCCTCTATGTGTGTGTGCGCTGAGGCTAAACGGAGGGAGATGGATGATGGTAATTTGGCTGAGAGATGTGCAGGTTATGGGGAAATAATCACTCGCTCTGAAAACAGCTTTCTGAATTTTAAAAGAAGGGATATTGACAAACGATACGTCCCCCCCCTCCTTTCCTCCCTTCCTCCTGTGTTTGTGCATCCATCACTGCTCTCCGTACGTGCTGATAATTTCCTTTCACACAAACTTAACGCAACAACTGTGGCGAATTGACACTCAGAGGTAATCTTGTCTCCCTGACACATTAACACCTTTCTGCGCTGGCATTTAGCATCCCTGTCACAGGTGTGTGTTTTCCTATTCGCCCATGATCTTTTAAGGTCATTCACACTGAGTGTATGTGTGCATGTGTGTGTTTGTGTGCCCTCGCTGGTGTCCCATGGAGCCTTCATCCCTCACTTAAATCACCAAGATTCATGTCTCTCAAGGGAAAAGTGCACCCCCCTTTGAACACTCAGAACCCTGGAGGGTTTAGCTGACCTCTTTTTAGTGTGCGAACACCTGCGTTTTAATGACTCCGACACGCACAATCCCAACACATCCAGGTTCTTTCTCAGTCCACAAACGCACACACACACACACATACACACTCACAGACAGTAGCAGATAAAGTCTCTGTTTGAGTTTATTTGTAGGCAAAGAAGAGCTTTTTAAAAAGGATGAAACGAGGACAGGTGGAGAGGGCTTTTTCAGCCTGTTTTTCATTTTGTTTGGAGAGGACCGACGCTCTCTTCACAGGGGGGAAGGATGTCTTAATTTGGCGTGTGATGTCACTGCTTTGGAGATTCCTGAGGCGCTGTGTGAGTCAGGGACTCTTCTAGCCTGCAGCGAGTTGTAGCCTGGCTTAGGTCAGCGCTGCTCCTCAATGAAAAGGTCACTTAAGACCACTCGCTGTCCAGTTGGCGACAAGCAGGCAGGGTTTACATCTGGCTCAGGCATGGAAAATAGAGAGAAGGAGAGAGAGAGATGCCCAAGTGCAGAACTTCAGTTCAATTACTGCAGTAAAGCTTGATTTGTGCTCTTCCTTCCTTCTCGAAGTGCCAGCGGCTTCAACTCTTGAACCTGCCTGACGCTGCCTCATTCCTCTCCTTGAGGACCCTCACTCATCCAAACTGAATAACCCAGTGTGATAATTGAGAGAGAAGTTCCACAGGTAAATCATAGAGTTGCTCCCCACCTGAGAAATCCTCACTGCAAATCAAAATCAGAGTCAGCGCTCTTCAAACAAACAAGAAAGAATACAGCTTGGCACCAAAATGGGCCTGAATGCACTCTCAGAAGTCGATGCTGATGAATTACTGGGTACCTAGCCTTCTAGTGGTTTTACACTCACGGTGTCTGTAGCCTGTTGTTCTCTGTCTGCAGAGCATGACTGTCAGGGTGACTCGCCTCAATCAGCCGTCCGAAGGAATAAATCAGGCTGTTGTTGAAGACAAAAGAGAGCTTCCCCTCTGTGAGCTGCTCTCTGCAATCAGCCAGAAACTGGCATCACCTCTGACTCACTGTTTCAGGCCAAGCCCTGTGATACACACACACACACACACACACACACACACAAGTGCACAATATCACATTCATACATTCCTGCTCATATACACTTGGTTTTGTATTCAGAAATGCCCAGTCACATGAAGCAATATCTGAACTTGGTTCATACACACATGGCAACATTTCCTGCTGACACACACTCACTATGAATTCACACAGATACAGAAAAGTGGATATCCTTATCATGAAAACTTTATGAGACACATAAGAAACCAGTGGCATGCACGCATTTTGGATAGCAGAGGTCAAAGAGAAACGGCACATGATTTGGCTTCGTAGAGGGCACTTATCTCATGTTTTAGCTCCCAAGTAGACACTTTAGCATGCTTCTTGGCTCTTTAGGGAGCAATATTGTGTATTATGGCTCTAAAGAGGGCACTTTAGTATGATTTGGCTCCCAGGAGTAGACTTCAACCCAAATTTTACACCAAGGTGGGCACTCTTTTAAATGTTTGGCTCCCAAGAGGACAATTTAGCACATTTCAGCTCACAAAAGGGCACTTTGGCACATGTTTTGGCTCCTATTAGGGCCCAAAAAATGCACTTCAGTATTTGTTTTCCCTCCTAAGACTGCATTTTAGCATATTGTGGCAATTAAGAGGGCACTTTGGCACATATTTTGGCTCTTAGGAGAGCACTTACATGTGTGTTTTTGCACCCAACAGCACATGTCCACATGGTTTGGCTCACAAAAGGGTGCTTCAGCATGTGTTTTGGTTCTCCAAGGACACTCTAGCACATTTTAGCCATCAAAAGGGCATTTGGGCACATGTTTTCCCTCCCAGAAGTACCCTTTAGCATGTGTTATAGATCCCAGGAGAACAGTTTATCATGGTTAAACCAACCAAAAAGGCTGGATTATTGTGATTTATCAACCAGGGCATTTTAGCAATTGTGTTTCTCAGTAGATGGCACTTTATTGCAAGTTTGGCTTCTAGGAGGTCACTTAAGAGCATATTTTGTCTCTAAAGAGAGCACTTTAGCACACTTTTTCAGAGGAATCTATTATTCTTATGTTGCCTTTATGTGTATATCTTTCTGTCTTATTTGTAAGTTATATATTCAGGCTTTTATTCAGAGAGGGCAGAACAATAGATCAAGCAGGAAAAAAAGACAAGAGTAGGGAGTGGTGTGAGAAAGGGGCCACAGGTGAGACTTTTCTCACCCTCTCTCTGAGCCACAGAAGAGAACTGGACTTGAAGAGAGCTTCATCTAAAACCTGACATTTACAGACCTTTCCCACATTCCTCTCTTATGACTTTGTCTTTCTTTATATGAGAGCATTGTGTAATTATGTGGACTATCCCCTCTCACCAAGTGTGCTGTGCCCTCTGGCCATATTGCATTGGGGAAATCAGGTTTTTTATTTACACTCAGCAACTTCCCAGTGGAACCCAGATGAAAAATCACCTCTGTAGCAGCAATATCTTTAAATTGACCAAAAACATTATTTGTTTTAAATACTGGGTGTTATACTCTCTGACTTCACTATTTTTCTTAAGGTAAGATTAAGTGAACTGTGCATCCAAAACATACAACGTGTGCTTGCAACAGCACATACAGACAACATAAAAGCATAATGCAGTGTAAAATAAGGAGGTGGATCCAGATCTAAAGACACAGATAGCTGTGATCCCCGCAGGAATCTGCACCACACTACCAAGTTGATCGTTTGCACTTAAAATATTCACGATTGTCAATACTTGCCCTGGCTTGTAAACACCATGTGAATGAATATCAAAAGAAATGGCTCCATTTATAGGGTTCATAAACATGCTAACCTGGAACAAAGGAGCCAGAAGCCTCTGCTACATCTTTGTACCTCCAAGTGTTTCCATAGATTCAAAACCCAATGGACTGCTTTGTCCTTCCTGAATGGGTATAAAATGTGTGGGTGTGTGCTTTTATATACATGTGTGCTCATTCATGCACATACTGCATGTATATGTGTAAATGGGTTCAGCGTATTTTGAGCTTTCACTCAACAGTGTTTCACAAGGTCAGAGTCTTTGAGATGTATGACTTTCTGTTTACCTAGCAAAACAAACTTGTCCTGATTATAAACAAAAGCAACCTGTGCTTATACTTATTTATGCTTATACTTGACACTTATGCTTGTATTTGTACTTTCTTATATTTCTAACCCTTTCTGAAAGGGAGTAACTGTATACTAAAGCAGCATTTTCCCCTAGGGGATCAATAAAGTATTCTGATTCTGATTCTGATAGAGGAAATGAAAATATTTTCAAAAATGCTTTTATTATTTGACGTTTTTCTTTTTTTCTTGTTCCAAATCAATCCATCATCCTAGTGATACCTCTGATTCCTTCTCTTCAAGGTTAAAACTTCCAGTTGTCTTTCATCTTATATAATTCAATTGTTTTCTACCCACAGATACAAAATTGCACCCTAGTGTCCTGTAATGCAGTTACAGATCATCTCAGTGGGGCTAGAGCTATAATTGGTTTAATTAGCTCTCATGCCAATATAAACATAAGCTCAGGGGCTGCAATGGAGTCCATAACCCAAGCATGTGATGTTTTAAACGGAGCTCATTGTAACACAACATGTTGGTTACATACTGTCCATAGTATGTCCAGAGACTTTATTTGTATGTAGTTGTCACTTTTAAGCAAAGGTGGCTACATGACACAGGACAATTGGACTGATTTTTGACCCAATCTCCTCCTTGCGATCAAAGTTCAACTGTCTGATGTTTGCAAATAACATTGTCTGGTTTTCCAGTGGTGTGGGGTGTGTTACAAGTGATTTTGTCCAGCTGGATCTGCTCAGAGAGCTTCAGAAAGAGACTAAATAAAGAGTGGCACACAATACCAGATTCTCTAAACCTTCATAGATTTAAAGACCGCACACTTGATGATAACAAAAGACACACCACACACCATAACCGATTCTTCAGCAGAGTATCGGGTTCTTCAGGCTCAATATTCCAAATCTTGTGTCATGAAATGTGACTTTGACGTAAGTAGTGCCTGGAAACCACCTAAAAGCATGTGACCTTGAAATTAAGGCAAACCAAGTCAAAATCATAGTCATAGTGATAATAATGGAAAAAAGTCATTGAGACAGAGGGAGTGTGGGCTTTATGAATTACAGCACAAGCAGGAAGTGAGTAAAATTCGTCACAAGTATCACAGATAGGTTGTTTAACTTCCTCTTCTGTCAGTCAGCTTACATCTTAATTGGCTTTTGTTCCACGACCTTCCTTGATGTGCGTGTTTGGCTCCTTTTGGAGCACCCCACACACTACAGGATTTCTCGTCTCAATTATTAAACATATTTAGTCGTGATCCCTCTTTCTGAAGCCTTCTGAGCTGATACGACAGGACAAAATCACCCTAAACACAACTTACACCACTGAAAAATCAGACACAATGTTGTTTGCAAACATCAGGCAATCAGGCTTTTTCTGGTTTTGGGGAGGGGACGAAAATCAGACAAGATATCCTGTACCTGGATAAATATGCATGTTTGATTTTGGAACTAGATATACTGTATTTTTTGATGGCCTGGGAGATGCCAAGCACTATATCTATTACTTTTACATGACTTTCTTTTTTTGTGTGTGTTTCTTTTAAAGTAAGAGGCCAAAAACAACCATCATTGCTTCTCCTTGTCCATCTGCCATGTTTGTTTACATCAAAGCCACATTTTCCTATGTGAGATTTGGAATATTGAGCTTGAAATGCCTGATACTTAGTTGAAAAATTATGTTCCAGAGTTCACTAAAAGATCAGAAGAGAGAGATCTTGAGCAATCTGTCTTTAATTATCATCAAGTGTGCAGTCTCTAAACCTGTGAGGGTTTGCAGAATCCTTCAACATGTACCAGCCTTGAGTACTGACATTTACGCATGAAGATAATCTGATGATGATGATGATGACTCTCACATAACAATAACAATATGCCCTTCGACTTGATAAAACATAAAAAAATACATGAATAATAAATAAAAAGGCAATGAAGAAATATGCATGCATTCATACTTGAATATAGATTACTACTATATGTCAATAGATAAAGTACTTTTCATTTCATTTCATATACATCCATACACACATACACACACAAACATCTTGGTCAAGGTCAAAATCTTGGTGAAAATTCACTCCACTTATAAAGCTTTAAACCTTCCAGATTGTAACATTACTTGAAAGTTGTAGGTGAAAAAATATAAACAACAGAAAAAAGAGCAATAAAAAAGTTTTCTTTTTCTCTTTTCCTTTGTCCTTTTTATGAGAAACTTGTACTGCTGCAATAAATCTTAATCACCTTTCAGTATGTTTGGGTTTCCCTCTCACTTCACAAACATCTTAATGACACCAGCCTCTAGTGGCCAGAAAGAGAAGTGCACACTTCTTTCTTGGCTTCAACATTTGGCTGTGACTTAAACCGTATATCTCGATGTCCTGAAATCTTCCTCACACTTGGAGGTGTCAATCGATTGCTTGAGCTGTAGCAAACGTATATAAATTCCCCTGAATGTCTGTATTTTTCCGTCCCTCATCCTGCTTGTGAAGAATCTCCTTTTTTTGGCTCTTCCATCTTGGTCCAGGTCCAGACTGGCTCCCTTTTCTCTTTTTATCCTCAGGAACATCGACTTGTGCATTCACTCTAAACATATACACGCACACACACACAGGCAGGGCTTTGGGATGCAGGCGAGTGGGGCCACGGAGCGGAGGCAGACTGCACAGCAGCAGCAGCGCTCTCACTCGTCAGTTTACATAACACTGATTATAACCCTGAGATTTAGCCAACCAACGCGCAACAGTTCAGTTTGGCCTGGGCTTTAAAATCTCACCGACCATCTGTTCTGATGCTCAGTTGATTTCAGTCAAATACTTTTTACAGTTGGTGATTTTAACTATCTAAAATGTTCCCTAGAGCCAATAAGCATCAGCACCTGGTTTTTTGGTTATTATGATGCTGTGGTTCTGGTTTTGAAACTGGCTAAACTTCCCATATTACCCAGGTTGCTTAGCATCAAACTTTGAAAATATTGAAATAGTTTGAAGCAGTTTCCCAAAGAATGGGACAAGGCATTTTCTGGTCGCGAAATGTGGGTGATGGCTTTTCTTGTTTTTGACCTTTATCATTTTTTTTTATTTATTTATTTATTTCTTAATTTTAGTTTCAAAAACAGAAAATGAAAAACGACTGCTGTTTTTTAAAGATATTTTTTGGGCTTTTCTGCCTTTAATCAGATAGAGGAGGACAGTGGATAGAGCAGGAAAGGGGGAGAGAGTGGGGAGTGACATGCGGGAAACAGGCCACGGGCGGGAATCGAACCCGGGCCACCCGCTCGAGGGCGAACCTCATGGTGCGCGGCCATATCCACTAGGCCATCTGCGCCCCCAAATGACTGCTGTTTGAAGTTTGTTTTTTTAAATCCCATCTTGACCCAGATAAAGAAAAAAAAAACCTTCTCAATTTCAATTTTCACATCTTAACTTTTAAAAGAAAATCAAATAACCACTCATTTTTTCTTAGTTAATATTCTTTTCTGACAAAAAACAATTACAAAAACATCCACAGCCCAAAGGGACACAGAATGTGATAGTTCATGGGATGTTGACTGTGTTGGAAGTGATACTGATAAAAGCAACAATGCATAAAGTTATGGCATTTTTGTTTAAGTTTTTAAATGTTCAACAGGGAGCCTGATAACAATATATACACTGGGAGCATCAATGACCATAAAATTAGAGGGACTATTTTTTAAAGCTGCATGTCAAATACAAGTTATATTTGACACTTTTTAAAAAATATCCTCAAATAACTTAACTGTTTTATACATATTCTCATCTGTAAAATAGAGCACATGGATTTGTTAAATTTAATACATTGGGGTTTTTTTTGTGGAAAGCCTATCGGTAAAATATACCCCAAAAAAAACATAATTTCAGCACCTTCATCTTGTAAATTTTACTGTATCGCATTGTTTACTGTATTACAGTTTTTCTGTTTAACTTACAGCAATATGTACATTATACAAACAAATATAGTAATTTTTACAGATTAATACTGTTAAATTAGAAGTTGTGCTTGGTTCTGTATTTGACAGAATATTAACATAAGTTTGACAGTGAAAAATAATTTTCCCATTTGCATTGTTTTAATGTCATGAATTAACAGAATTTCCCTGTTAATTTCACAGACATTTTTTTACAGTGTGATTATTTATCAGCTTTTCTTTGTCTGTAGATAGTGGTTGTGCAATGAGCAGGATAATAAATAGCAAGTAGGTGGTTATGCTGATTAGACTCCAGACACCAAAGAGGCACCCGTGTGACCACCCGCTCACTATACATTGTACCTTATTAATTTGGTATTATTATAAAATAAGAAAAAAAAATCCTTCCAAACCAATGTAATTCCAGGCAACCTTAAGGCAGCTGACATTTGAAGTATTAATGTGTTCATTTCTTTTATACTGTATGGTATAAGGTGACCTCTCAGTGACCGTCATCCATCTGCTAAAAGTCTCTATCTGACAAATTTACCCTCCTATCTCTGATGCTTTGTGTTATGATGACTGGTTGATTGTTACTGTCCTCTACATCCGCACTTTGATTCAATCTCCACAGCGATGGACGCCGTTTCTGTTCCGTCCTCCATTTGTCCAATATTTCCTCTGAGGGCAGTTTACAAGTTAGAGTGCAGACATTAATGGATCATAAAGTCTCTTCCCTCTCCAGATGTGACATAGAGATTGCTGTGCAGCACCGTAACTGCAGCTATGACAATTACATGGAATAACGGTTCCACTCGCACACCCCACTAATCCCAAAATAAAGACAGAGTGAAGGAGAGAGAGGGAGATATGGAGAGAGAGACGGAGAGATGCCTTGTGATTGTGAGCGCAGGGTAACGAAACACAGAAAAGGTGACATTATCAACATGTGGGCCGCGAGATTCACTGAGACTGTTGCTGCCTCTATTTCTGGAGGTGTAGGAGTATTTGTGTATGCATTCCTCAGAGAGAGAGTGTGTGTGTGTGAGTGTGTGTGTGTGTGTATTTGTGATTGAGAGAGAAGGAGATGGTGTCAGAGTGTGCATGTGTGCGTTTTGGAGAGAGAAAGTGACAGAAAAAAAATAACAGGCATGGGAGAGAAAAGCAGGTTTTTTTTCACACATCTCTTACTACCTCATTAGAGCACATCATTCAGTCATTCAGCAAAACTGTGAATTTGTATGGAGGTGCTATTCTGGAACCAAGCCCCAGAAAAGTTACTCTTCAGCTCACAACATGAAGCCAAGACTGAGAACACTCCTTTTTGACAGGCACAGCTGTGATTAGTGCAGTTTCGAGTGGCTCTTAGCTCATTTGAATGTGCCAATTGGTAAACTGTGTAGACCAGAGGAATGCTGTACACACTCCTATATTAAATAACTAAATATGCTCTGTTAAACATCAATTCTGACACTTAACTTACCACTACCTTCTGAAGATCATTGTACTGTGCTTAATAGCTTTGAAACAAGCACACGTTTCTTAAGCCCAATTCCAAATCCTTTCTTAACCCTCAATCTTGGTAGCCCTCAAAACCAAGTGTTAAGGGCTATTTTGTGACTTAGAAATGGGACACTCCTTAAATGCAGATACATCTTCAGACTGTGGGGGGCAGTGTTATGCCAAAGCGCCGTTCAGTCTCTCAATTCAGAAGAAGAAGAAGAAGAAGGAAGCGGGTACATTTACAGGATCAGTGACAATGCCGTCTGCAGCTGTGTTTATGTCTTTTACGTGGGCTTTGGGCATCTTTTTGAGATTAGCCCGGTCATTTTATACCATTATCGGCACAAGCATGTTATATAGGCTGTTATCTTGATAAACAACAACATTACCACGGAGAAAAATGACCATTTTGTAACATTTACTAACTTAAACGATAGGAACAACACACCGGCCGCTATTGACAAAAGATCATAAAATAAAAACAAATGTTATGCAACGATGAGGTAAATAATCCATAAAATGGGTCTAATCTAAGATAATACAATGGTTTTCCTAATGTGTATATCTCCATTAAAAAAGAAAATACATTTGTAGCTCGCCTTCTTTGACGCCCTGTTTATCTGCTGAAATGCGCAATGCATTCTGGATGTCCCTTAGTCCCAAGGGTGGTGTCGGAAAATCTCAGTATTGAGGGAGATACAGCCTCAAACTTGCCCCTCAACCTTAACATTCTGAGAATCGGGACAGCACTTACACTTCGCGGGAGCGCACATTTTGAGATTGAGGGTTAAGATTGAGGGTTAAGACAGGAATTGGAATTCACCCCATTTACACGAGTACCGTTTTCAGGTGAAACAAAAGTTTTGCTGCGTTTTGGCCTCCCCATCACACGGAGATGACGTATTCGCCCACCGAAGACGCAAACTTTTGAAAACCCAATCCAGAGTGGTACTTTTCCAAAATGCTGTTTTCATCGTCTCCGTGCAAACACTACGCCGGGTAAATCGTGGATACGCTGACGTCAAGCTCAGCTTTGAGCGTGTGCCATCGGCCTCCGCTGTGTGAGGCACGAATGCAACAACTGTTTTGTTCTTCTGCTGCTGAATCTACTGCCTGCCCTCTACCAAAACATGCATTTATTGCACCATTTCTGCTATAAATGAAGAAGTTTTTAATATAAACTCCAGATGAACTGCTCTCTTCTTCTTCCGCCTCTATACTGTTGTCTTGTATACGGCTTCTACAGCTATATCGCCATCTACAGGCCTGACGTGCGTACTACATGGTTTTCAGTCCTTCAGTAATCCACGTAGATGCAGACTTTTCCATTGCGTTTTCATCCGTATCAGGGTGAAACACTGTGAAACGGGGCCTTACTCGGCTGAGTCTGGTTAAAACTCAGTGACAGTGCCTTCGCGGTTTTACTTACACAAATACTCGTGCCAGGAAAAGATACTCGTAAGTTGGGACTTTATTCATAAATGCACACAAATGTGACTTTTTCTGACATCTGTTACTACCTCTTGCCCTCTACAGACCCCCTCCCACACACGTCCTGTTCTTACTCTCACATACTCGCCACATCACACTTTATGCACATGGCTTTTCAGCTGTAACAGTCCACTTCACATGTATGTTTCAGATCTACTTCCAGTACGTCTGTCTGACAGATCTGGCAGGTCTGAGCCTGCTGGACGCCAGAGCATGACCCATCAATTCATACCGCCCTGCACACTCACTACAAAATGGTGACTGAGCTGGACAGTGAGTCAGGCACCATTTTAACATCTGTTGATTTTCAAAATAAAGGCGGTGACATCAGGCTGTTTTTTTACTCAATTGGAGCAACAAACCGTCATATAGACCAGAGCCAGGCCTGGAATCAACAGATAAGAAGCTTTACAGTCCAATAAAGCCAACATGGATGAAGAGAGGCTCATTAATGTGGTGGGGTAGTTCATAAAATCCTAGGTCCTGTGGGTCCATCTGTCCTCAGGGCTGACAGTGCAGCAGTTAGGTGTTGACAGACAAGTGGAGACTCAGCCAATCCCAGGCTGAGTTGAATTGGACAGTTCTGGTAGATCAGTGTTTTTTGCGTGCAACTTAAAAAGGAGGATTGTCTGATATTCTGGGCTCCAGACTTTGGAGTGAGGATATTGAAAGAGGAGGGACTAATTATCTGAAACACAGAGCCCCAAAGGCAGCCAAGTTGTTCATCAACTGCCTGAGAGTTGTGATTCCATTTATAAGATCATGTTAAGCTAGAACACTGCAAAAACGGAAATCCAAGCAAGTCATTATGTCTTATTTGGAGTAAAAGTGGTCTTTTTGTTCTCACTTTGAGCCACATTCACCAGACCAGGTCATAAAAATGTCTTATTTCAAGTTTTTTTAAGACAAAAATGAGGTGTAAATTGCTTGTAACGAGTCAAAAAAATCTGCCAATGGGATAAGACGAATTCGCCCAGGAAGTTTCTTGAAATTAGAAAGATGTCTCAAAACAAGATTCTTTTAACTTATCCCATTGGCAAATTTTTTTTGTACTTCTTCAAGCAATTGATGCCTCATTTTTGTCTTTAAAAAACTTGAAATGAGACATTTGTATGACCTTGTCTAGTCAATGTGGCTCAAATCAAGAATAGTAAGACAAATTTCTACTCCAAATGAGACATAATGACTTGCTTAGATTTCAGTTTTTGCAGTGAACAGATCCACGAAAGTGATCTTAAATCTCTTCCAGACATGTCCATGAGGCCAAACATTTAATCACTTCTCCCAGACTCTGTGGTATCAATAAGGTAAATCCAAACTGCAGACACAGAGACCTTGAAACAAACTTCTCCAATGTGAAAGCAGATAGATTTCTCCTAAAATTTGAACAGCCTCTGGGCCTTAATGAAACACTTAACCTGTCCTGCTCTCTGTAGTTACTCTAGTTTATTATTTATTGAGCTGCTGGCTGTTTTTGTTGTTATTCTGATTTTCTGCATTCTAAAACCTGCAGACATAAACCTGCTTCTTTCCATACTCGCCTGTATGAACAATGTTTATATGCTGACTGCAATGTATTTACTTATCTATCTGTCCAGTGTTTTTAAACCACAGCGTGATAAGCAGTAGAGCAGGAGGGGGTCATCACAGGACCTACAGTTTTTCCTTCCTCCACCAGAGAGTAGCGGGTACAAACACGGAACAACTTGACGGCTATTTTTGTTCTTCACCCTTGTAGCACTCAGTCTGTCAGCTGCTGCCACTCAGAATACATGAGAGGAGGAGAGAAAGGTATGAAATACATAGAAGGAGAAATAGAGTCATATTTGGAATAAAAGTTAATAACGAGCTGGCTGTCAGTCATTCTGTCAGCTTGTCATACAGGTGCTGGCCTTAGCAGCCCTGTACTTATATGGTGTTGAACTGAGGGTAATCAGTATAAAGTGAGCTGAGAAACAGCTGTACAAAATAGAAGTACTTAAAAAACCTACTGCTTAATAGTTATGTTTGACAAGCTCGGTAGCTGCATGATTTTGAGAGCTAAATTATATAGATGTGAATTTAGTGGGAATGTTCTGAAATGGTTCTGTAATTATGTTTATATTAGACAGCAGCATGTAAACATAAATGGTGTAGAGTGTGAGAGAATGATGATACAGTGTGGGGTCCCACAAGGGTCTGTTTCAGGATTGTTATTGTTTCTCAGATACATTACAGTCTTGCAACAGTATCAAACACATTTGCTTTCTACAATTTGTACATGATACTAGTTTACTTATCTCCCATAAAAAAAATTGTCAGAGCTTATGAAGAAGTTCAAAGTGGTTTAACCCTGTGGTGCATAGCGGTCACTACAGTGGAGGCCTATTTAAAACTTATTTTCTCTTAAATTCAGTGGCTCATGTGATGGAAATTCATATTAGCGTGTGTCAGGATATTTTTATTCTTCTTAGGTCTTGAAAAAATGTTTTCAATTCTTTTTCCATATATATATATATATACATCTTTAAAAAGTTGTAGACAAACATTTGATGGTGAAACAGTGTAATAACTATAAATTATTCAGTGTTAAAATGGATGAAAGAGAGTTAAAATGTTTCGCAAAGTATTAAAAAAGATTATTCATGAAATTACAAAAAAAAGAAAAGAAGTCAAACAAAAAAATAAGTCATATTTACATTAAGTGAACACTGTTTTTAGTTGAATGCTCAGTTGCAATTTTTTTGAAAAAAAAAGAAAAGGAAACTTCTTTTTCATGCTTTAAGACAAATAAAAACACTCAAAGGAAAAATCCTGACACTGACTTTTATAATTCATGCATCAGAGGGTTAAAACAGATTGATTGGCATTTTATATGAATCTTTATCTTTCTCTTTGTGAACTTGCAACAAGCTGCTATGGAGTACGCTCCACTCTAGAGATGGATTTACTGTGAATTGGTGCAAACCTAAAAACCATGGCGCTGACGCCGTTTGTGGCGCTAACGCTGTAGGCGTGAATTGGGTTTAGTGATGGGGTTCGGAGCTCGGACATCCAGGAGAGGCTCAGAGTAGACCTGCTCCTCCTCTGTGTTGAGAGAGGTCAGATGAGGTGGTTCAGGCACCTTGAGCATGCTTCCCAGATGCCTCCTCGGGGAAATGTTTCAGGCATGCGCATCAGGGAGGAGACCCAGGAGAGATTATACATCTCAGCCTGGAAACACCATGGTATCCCCCTGTAGGAGCTGGTAGAAGTGGCTGGGCACAGGGGTCATTGGTCTTTGCTGATAGTGTTGCTCCCCTAGCAACCCAGACCAAGATAAGTGATGAGAAATGCATGGATGTTTACATTATTCTACTTTTATTTACTCTTTGATCATTACATCACTCACTAAGGATCTTTGCTGTGGAAAATGAAATGAAAGCTGTTGCTGCCACATGTTTTTTAATCACCTTCTCTGGCACATAGACACAGCTGTGGTTTCAGGCAATAGTGGAGCTTTTTTTTATCAAGTGTCTTGTTCACTTTTGTAGCTCTTAAAGAGACATCCATATTAATTTCAGTCTGTCTCATAAAAAAAAAACAAAAAAAACTGTTGCCCTATGAAAAAAATGACGATTGTCATACCCACTCCCTGCTGGGGATTTGTCTTTCATTGCCAACATTTACATAAAAGATTCAATTAAATGGGATTTCTCCGACTGTACTAATGGTCTGTGTTTGCTGCTGCATCAATGTGAGGCATTAAAATTGTCCCTGGAATCCACAATGAGGTAACCTCAGTCAAGCCTCATCAATAGCAATCTGGGCCTCTAATTGGAATAATGAAGCAATTTATGAGCCTAGACTGGACTTTCCCTCTTGTGGTTAAGTAAGGTGACGTCTCAGATGTCAGCGTTCATTATAGAATGCCGCAAACCTTTGACGAAATGGCTCTGGGGGTATGTTGTCATTTTTAGGGCCTGATGACTGATTAATCAAAAGCAGTAAATGACAGCCCAATGAGGGAGTAAATAACAAAAAGAGCAACCTGTGTTTGAGAGAAAACGGATAACAGATGATGTTTTCTTATTTTAGTCCTTGCGAAAGAAACCTCAGAGATTAGCATGTGTGCCATCGCCTCCAGAATGAGCTGCCGTCATCCATGACCTTCAGCATGCTTGTGTTGTTGTGAAGAGTAGGAGAAAGAGGAGTGATGTGGCAGTGTAAACAGCCTCCAGGATGTATACTGAAGAGCTGCAACAAAGTATCTCTATTTGTCTGGAGATCAATAGCCACTGAATTGTGTCCCAGAAAGCACAAATAAAACAAAAAAGGTGTCTTAAGTTAAAAAAAACCCCAACAACTTTCAGGCCCTTGTTTAAATGGCTGTCATTTATCAAACGTTCGTACGTCAAAAATTGGGTGTAGACTCGCATCCATGCACAGATTGGTATTTATCAATCTGAATGTGGGCAGAAGATTCACTCAAATCCTACGTCAGGTTGGAGTTTGTGTACACAAGTTTCGTGTCAGAGGAGATCACAATGCAGCAAGGAAAATCTGTCTGTGGCATCATATGAGTGCAGAGCATTTTTAGGGGACTAACAGGGGTTCACATCTAAATATTTAGATAGTGAAATCAGATATGGCATCAGAAATGCTTCATTTCACATTTCACTCATCGTCTGTCAATATCTGTAAAATACATTGCATGTGAAAAAGTAGTGCAAGATGTTAGCTGATTTCCTTGTATAACAAATGCTTTTTTGCTTTAATGATTTACTTTAAAAATTAGGGAGGCCAATTCCAGTGGTGGTATATATAACTGTAGCACTCCGGTCTACTCATGCGTAATTGGGCATAAGCAACACACTTCTTGGTAAGGCTACAAAATAACCTCAAATAAATTTAATGATATCAGTTTGAAGGTTAATCAGTTTGCAGTTCTGCATATTTTGAATGTTTTCTTATCTGTATATGACACAGTGCAGGTTCATCTGGTCCTCTGATACTTGTGCCTGATTCGGACGCAGACCCGGTGAGTGCTCCACTCACTCCTCAGTCTGTGATACGCTCAAGCTGGAGTCTGGCTGCAGCTTCTTTCAAAGCTGACACACATTTAAACAGTGATCTTTTCATGTTTTGAAACCAGAATGGAAAAAATAAAAAATAAATCAGTAATACCCAGGCCTCTAGTCGTAAGATTCAGCAGGTTAATTGATTAAAGCATAAACAAGGGTGTAAGATAAATGTTTAATCTCCGCTGTAGTTTGGTTTATCACATCCAGGCTGTTGACAGCTGCAGTGATTTAATTGCAAACTCAATTTTTCTGACGTTAGCGCCAAATTTTCAAAATGTGTCCCGCCATGCCGTAAATTATATGGGTTATGCGGGCTGATTCTATAAGAATTAGGGGCTTTTGTAAAAGAAAAAAAAAGACTGTTGTCAGCCGCCAGGTTAATTAACACTTGATTGGGCATATGCCGTGAATGGGCTTGGTAGGCACGTGTCATAAATCACACACAAACGTTGCTGTGGGCTCATTTTCACACCTGAATCTGCGCCAGTTTCCACTCAAGATCAAAGAATGAGGGCCACAATGAGTAATTGGAATGACCTGTTGTTTTGCTGTTTGGAGGCATCAAACATACAAAACAGCCCCTTGTAGCAGGGATAAATTACTCCCTGGTTGTTAGAACACACTGCAGCCTGTTTCTCCATTCTAACATACAAAACCAACATGTTCGCCTTGTAAACAACATCGTTTTCCTCCTGTTCTTGGAAAGACATGCAAGAAAACAGGTCCTGCAGCTGGGGCATAATGCATCTCAAACTCTACACATTAACACATTTTGACACAAAAGCACAGACACTATCATCACTCACACACCTCAACAGGAAGGTGTAAGTGTGAGTCTTTACACAAACACGCACACAGTAACGCACAATGGCCTCCAGCTTTGTGCGAGGTGATATCATCCATGCTTCGCCGGTCACATCCAAGGTTAAATTCTTAATGAAGATTGATGTGGGTGTGATGTGAGCTGAAATTGACAACAGTGACAGTTCGCCATCGGGGGTGCGAGTATGTGTGTTTTTGTGCAATGTGAAACAAGAGAAGAGAGGAGTGTGCATGAATGTGTTTAAAAAAAAAAAACAACAACACTGCACACAAACTGTATCAGAAGTGTAAATGAAACTCAGATGTGTAAACAGTGCTTACAGGCTGTGTGTTTAGGCAACATTAGCTCGTCCCCGCTGCTTTTCATCCCCCACTGAGCCTCCATTCAGCCTCCATAGCTTGTTGATGGTGATTGATGAAAGGCACTTGACCACATTGAGGGGAGAGAGGTGACCACCAGAGCCTGCAGAGGTAATAAGGTGTGATGCTGGTTGAGCTGGTTGCACTGGCTGTGTTATGGTCACATACAGGAGAGTGTGAGTTGACAATCTCTTCAGAATAAATCCCATTTTTGGAGAAAGAGCTGATCTTTTTTTTCTGAGTGATGCCAATGAAAAAGCAAAAGCAGCTTTCCAGAGCGCAAGGAATATTTTTCCTGACTCTTTATGGTGGGTTTGAAGCTAAAAGCACAGCATTTCACACAAATCACTCCATAGCATTTTAAGTGGCCTTCTTTGTGCACTGGCTACCATGACAATCAATTTATCAAGTCATGTACATTGATGAATTCATGGCCAGCCCTCAACAATGCAAATCAATGCTTCTACATACATACATATAATGGACCATGTGAGGACTCCATGTCAGAAAGTGCCCACAGGATCTACTTAACCCAAGTATATTTGGTGGAGAAATTTTAGCATTTAACGATTTTATTTGTTTCAGCGAAAAAACGTCACCTTACCGTCAATAAATCAGAGCCCAGTCCCCAGCAATTTTCCCTACATTGCACTCTCTTGTAACGTTAGCCAGCCCTCACTTTAACAAAAATAGACATGTCAGCAGTGAAACTTTTCAAATGAACAACAAAATCTTAGGTATTCAACTTGTTTCTTTATTTCCTTGACATGCTAAAAGATCGAAACAAAAAGAAAGCGATGTGCTCATCGTGCTGTGCCCTTGTAACATACACAGAAAGTCATTTCACAAAATCATTTAGTCTTTATCAGTATCATCCAACCATTTTTTTAAAGGGACACAGCACCGACATATTTTGAACAGTGAACGCAATGTCTGAGTGCTTTATTATCTTTTTCCTTTTAGTGTTTCCTGTAAAATAAAAGTCACCAAGTAAGCTCACTTCTGTTCTGTATAGAACTAGGTGATATTATCCCTTGGTTAGTTTGTTTACCTGAAATGTAAGTGGCAAGTGTCAGCAGAGGGAACTGTGGTGCCCACAGCAAGTTTTGAATTGCGCTTTCTCTGTATTAACATGTATGAAAGAACAGATTAAGTAGGTAAAAAAAATAAATAAATAAAACTTTGTACATAAAGAAAATAAATTGTACAATGAATAAGGACATTAAAATTGTGCAGTGAAAAAAAAAGAAAGAAAAATGGGCTGCAGTTGAATAGAAGGTATATATTATTGTTAATGACAGATTTAGTTGTTTACCAGAGTGATGGCCTGTGGAGAGAAACTGTTCCATTATAACACATGCACTTAAAAACGTCAGCAGTAGGAGTTGCTGAGTTTTGCAGAATGTACAGAGCTTTAGATTTATTGAAGTAGCCTGTGCACCGCCCGGATGTAGTTTAGTGATTCATACCTGATTCATTTGCCAAAGTTGGTACTTTGTAAGAAGTAAGCTGGGCGTTGTATGACAATAAACCTTGCACCACAGTTGGCCTGACTTTGAACACGCCTTGTCTCCACCAAACAGGCACTGAGGTAATTGATACAGTTGTTGCATCAAGAAATTGTGACTTATTGGATGAGTCGGGCGTGGGCGTGGGCGTGAGCACAAGCACGCGCATCCTTCCATGTCTACCCCTGTGAAGGGCGAATGTGTCATGAGGATCAGTCACAAATACGAGTAGTCACACACACAGGAGACTCCTGTGCTAGAATCAGTATCACGATTATAGAGCAGAGATGAGGCTCAATTACTCCTGTGTTTATGGGTGGAGATAAATGAGTGGTTTGGGTTGAGGTTAATTCTAGGGTTCGGTTGCACAGCAGAAGTGGGATTTCCAGCAGTCATCGTCACTGCGAATTGCTGTGGAATTCCAGACCCCAGGAATTCACAGTCAGTGAAGCTAAAAGCTGATGAATGCATGGAATTGATCTACAGTGATGCTCATAAGTTTACATACCCTGGAAGAATTTTTGATTCCTTGTCCGTTTTTCAGAGAACATGAATGATAACACAAAAAACTTTCCTTTCCCTTATGGTTTGTGGCTGGAGGGAGCTATTTATTAACAAACAACCATGTTTACGCTTTTTAAATCATAATGACAATTGAAACTTCCAAAATTACCTTGATCAAACGTTTTCATACCCCAGATCTCTGGTTTGGAAATAAAACAGAAAATACATGGGCGAACAGGGGTGAGGGTTAAAGTAATGTTTTGTTTTTCTGGCATGAAGCACCCCTGAAATTTGAGGCTTTTCAACTCTCAAGCTCAACCTTTGTGAGAAACATTTAAACTACAATGTTTACCAATTCAAGACGCTGGTGGTTTCTTTTTGCCACATTGTCAACAGGCTGAAGTGACTGCTATCTGTGGATTGATTCACTCTATGGTGTGATCAGGTTGTTGTTTATCAAGTGGATTTTGTTTTGTGATGAGAGGCAGATTTATTTGAACAAATACCATCGAGCCCCATGTGGCAGAATGGTATTTGTGTATTTCCTTTCCAGGGGCCTATTGACTCACCATTTATTACATCAGCCCTGAAGTCACCTCTGTAATCCTCCTAAGCTTTGTCCTCTGTCTCTCTGTGTGCTTCCCACAGCTGTGACATTTCCTGGGCTATGATTTGGAATTGTCATATGAATGCTTTTTCTGACCTCCAGGGCCAAGACATCAATCTCTTGTGAGGGAATAGAATTGTTTTGAACACCTGGAGCCATTCACTTTGTGAAGATGGTCTGTCCACTTTGTGGTGATGGTGTCAAAGTGGGTGGTAAAACCAGGATAGGGGGCGAGATAAGCTTCCTAACTGGGGGTCACGCTCCTCATAGGCAGCACTGTTAAAATTATTTACTGATTCTTGGTGGTTATAAACATTAAAACTTGCTTAAGCGGCAGCGACTACAAGTGTTTGAACAGCTGAGCTTTGTGTTTGGTGGAAAATGTCAAAATCAGACTCTTTAGGGAACCCCTCTGACATCACGTGCTTAAGTTAGTGGGGTATCAGAGAAAAACCTTGTCGCTATTAGTTTTGACTGGCTCCGCCGACTGGGAGGTAAAAACTTCCTTCCTATGGTGGGGACATACATCCTTCGATAGCTCAGTTGGTAGAGCGGAGGACTGTAGGACATAGGAAATAGCAATCCTTAGGTCGCTGGTTCAACTCCGGCTCGAAGGACAGCTTTTTCCTAGCAGCCATGTGTTATAGATCTTCTAGGGATTACAGCAATGTGAGCCATCATACTAAATTTCACTTTTCATATCAATGTAGATGCGTCCTTTCTGCTGCTTATGATGTTGCTGGCTAATCAGAAAGTACATTATCAGAGAAATGACCTCTGACATCACGTGCTTAAGCCTCTGGTTGTGGATAAAAGAGAATAATATTGAGTAGGAGGGTGGTTAGAAGGGATCAGTGGGTCCAGAAAGCAAAGGAATGCTATCAGAGAGAGGCTGCAGTTTGGCTTGACCACTTTTCTTATGCTTATCTGAGGATGGTAACGTTGAACCACAGAAGTTCTCGCATGTCTTGGGAAATTATGTGGCCAGAAAATTCTGGGTTTACCTTGGATGTGTCCAAAAATCCTCCAAAGAGGGGCATCCATCCCACTGTTTACCAAACAATCTCAGCTGGCTTCTTTTGGTGTCTCCTCTTTTGGCTCTTTCTGAGCTCCTCATTCCATCTCTTGGTGATGGGTGGTTTGTATTCTATAAAGCTCTGAATCCAGGCTCAGCTTCCTCTAATGGAAGTTAATCTTTATTTGTCCACAAACCAAATGCCTTTCTCAAAATGTAAAAACTACTTTGGTTTTGTTGTACCTCAATCTTCACATCATAAAGCTGGGGGAATTGAGAGAGCTAGAGTAAGTGCCAGCCATTTTGGCTCAGATGGGTTTTGTATGTGATTTCTTTTTTTTTTTTTTTTCTCCATTTCACACTTTTTCCAAGCAGAAAGTTTCAGGTAAGAAGATTTTAACCGCAGAGGCAGAGTTTAAAAAGGACTTGTAACCCCTTGGACATTTCTGTTACACATTTTTGAATTTGACCCTTGTATCCACCCCTGAAATGAAGTCACACAAGAGGTGGCTACACATATTTATGAACACGTTGGCATGCATCTGATATATCCTCACCGTCAGCTCTTTAAAATGTGCAGGATTGGTTCAGTGTCTTCCTCAATGACAAGGCTCAAGAATGAACACGTCTGCTGCTGAGACAGCAGATTGGAGTTTTAGCTCTATAAACATTTCCTGAAGGCAGAGCTGCCCTGGAGGTTAAAACCCCAATAAGCAGAACCAAATCATTAAAATTTTCCTGACAAGACCTTCGTCCCATTCCATACAAAACAGGTCTGGGTAAGCAGTGTCAAACTTAAAAATGAGATACACTTATTCAAAACACTTGAGCTTTAAAAGGACTCTGAGGACTATCCCTTCGAAGTGGATTGCAGCAACACTTTTGACTAGAGGATTTGTGCAAACTGTACTGATGACATGACAGCTTGCATAATTGGAGATGGTAGAGCGGAGGACTGTAGGATAAAGGTAATAGCAATCCTTAGGTCGCTGGTTCAACTCCGGCTCGAAGGACAGGTTTTTCCTAGAAGCCATGTGTTATAGATCTCCTGGAAATTACAGCAATGTGAGCCATCATACTCAATTTCACTTTCCGTATGAAGATAAACAGGTTTTTTTTCTGTTTCTTATGTTGTTGTCCTCAAATAAACAATTGTAGGGTATCAGAGAAATAACCTGTTGTCTCTATCAGGGTTTGACCGGCTTCCTTTAAATAATTTTGTGGTGTGATGAATGGAGTGGGACATGCAGTTAAATGCAGTTACTGTTACTATGTCTGTTTGCCATGTTGCTGGGTTGGACGTGCAAATTCCCTTCCTTCACAGGNCTGGTTCAACTCCGGCTCGAAGGACAGGTTTTTCCTAGAAGCCATGTGTTATAGATCTCCCAAAAAATTACAGCAATGTGAGCCATCATACTCAATTTCACTTTCCATATGAAGATAAACAGGTTTTTTTCTGTTTCTTATGTTGTTGTCCACAAATAAAAAAAATGTAGGGTATCAGAGAAATAAACTGTTGTCTCTATTAGGGTTTGACCAGCTTCCTTTAAATGAATTTTTGTTTTTTTGGATGGAGTGTGGCATGCAGTTACATGTACTTTAATGCAGTTACTGTTTCTTTGTTTGTTTGTTTGCTGTATTTACCTTCCTTCACAGCAACAGATATCCTTCGATAGCTCAGTTGGTAGAGCGGAGGACTGTAGGACATAGGTATTAGCAATCCTTAGGTCGCTGCTTCAACTCCGGCTCGAAGGAAAGGTTTTTACTAGCAGCCATGTGTTATAGATCTTCCAGGGAAATTACAGCAATGTGAGCCATCATACTCAATTTCACTTTCCATATCAAAGCAGATGCATCCTTTCTGCTGCTTATGTTGTTGCTGGCTAATCAAAAAGTAAAGTATCAGAGTAATGACCTCTTGTGTCTATCAGGGTTTGACCAACTTCATTTAGATGAATTTTTGGTGTGTTGGATGGAGTGGGATAGGAAGTGAAATGCAGTGACTGTTACTTTGTTTGTTTGCTGTCTTGCTGGGTCGGACGTCGAATTTCCCTTCCTTCACAGGGACATACATCCTTCGATAGCTCAGTTGGTAGAGCGGAGGACTGTAGGACATAAATGATAGAAATCCTTAGGTCGCTGGTTCAACTCCGGCTCGAAGGACAGGTTTTTCCTAGAAGCCATGTGTTATAGATCTCCCAAAAAATTACAGCAAACACTCGGTAGTATGAGTTAAAGTGAAAGGTATACTTCTATTTGTCCAAAAAAAGACAAAGAATACAACAACAGGTGTTTATTTTTTTTACATCCCATAGTCTCTTTATTTGACAACAGAGATATAGGGTTTGACCAGCTTCCTTTAAATGAATTTTTGTTTTTTTGGATGGAGTGTGGCATGCAGTTACATGTACTTTCATGCAGTTACTGTTTCTTTGTTTGTTTGTTTGCTGTATTTACCTTCCTTCACAGCAACAGATATCCTTCGATAGCTCAGTTGGTAGAGCGGAGGACTGTAGGACATAGGTATTAGCAATCCTTAGGTCGCTGCTTCAACTCCGGCTCGAAGGAAAGGTTTTTACTAGCAGCCATGTGTTATAGATCTTCCAGGGAAATTACAGCAATGTGAGCCATCATACTCAATTTCACTTTCCATATCAAAGCAGATGCATCCTTTCTGCTGCTTATGTTGTTGCTGGCTGATCAAAAAGTATAGTGTCAGAGAAATTAACTCTTGTCTCTATCAGGGTTTGACCAGTCTCCTTCAGATGAATTTTCGTTGTGTTGGATGGAGTTGGACATACAGTAAAATGCAGTGACTGTTACTTTGTATGTTTGCTGTCTTGCTGGGTCAGACGTTGAATTTCCCTTCCTTCACAGGGACACACACCCTTCGATAGCTCAGTTGGTAGAGCGGAGGACTGTAGGATACAGGTAATAGCAATCCTTAGGTCGCTGGTTCAATTCCGGCTCGAAGGACAGGTTTTTCCTAGCAGCCCTGTGTTATAGATCTTCGAGGGATTACAGCAATGTGAGCCATCATACTCAATTCCACTTTCCATATGAAGGTACACCAGTCCTTTCTTTTGCTTATGTTGTTGCTGGCTAATCAAAAAGTAAAGTATCAGAGTAATGGCTTCTTGCTTCTATCAGGGTTTGACCAACTTCATTTAGATGAATTTTTGGTGTGTTGGATGGAGTAGGATATGCAGAAAATGCAGTGACTGTTACTTTGTATGTTTGCTGTCTTGCTGGGTCGGACGTTGAATTTCCCTTCCTTCACAGGGACATACATCCTTCGATAGCTCAGTTGGTAGAGCGGAGGACTGTAGGATATAGGTAATAGCAATCCCTAGGTCGCTGGTTCAACTCCGGCTCGAAGGACAGGTTTTTCCTAGCAGCCATGTGTTATAGATCTTCTGGAAATTACAGCAATGTGAGCCATCATACTCAATTCCACTTTCCATATGAAGGTACACCAGTCCTTTCCTTTGCTTATGTTGTTGCTCGCTCATCAAAAAGTACAGTATCAGAGTAATGACCTCTTGCTTCTATCAGGGTTTGACCAGCCTCCTTTAGATGAATTTTTGGTGTGTTGGATGGAGTGGGATATGAAGTAAAATGCAGTGACTGTTTCTTTGTTTGCTGTCTTGCTGGGTGGGATGTTGAATTTCCCTTCCTTCACAGGGACATACATCCTTCGATAGCTCAGTTGGTAGAGCGGAGGACTGTAGGACATAGGTAATAGCAATCCTTAAGTCGCTGGTTCAACTCTGGCTCGAAGGACAGGTTTTTCCTAGAAGCCATGTGTTATCGATCTCCTGGAAATTACAGCAATGTGAGCCATCATACTCAATTTCACTTTCCATATCACAGCAGATGCGTCCTTCCTGCTGCTTATGTTGTTGCTGGCTAATCAAAAAGTAAAGTATCAGAGTAATGACCTCTTGTGTCTATCAGGGTTTGACCAACTTCATTTAGATGAATTTTTGGTGTGTTGGATGGAGTGGGATAGGAGATGAAATGCAGTGACTGTTACTTTGTTTGTTTGCTGTCTTGCTGGGTCAGATTTTGAATTTCCCTTCCTTCACAGGGACATACATCCTTCTATAGCTCAGTTGGTAGAGTGGAGGACTGTAGGACATAAATGATAGAAATCCTTAGGTCGCTGGTTCAACTCTGGCTCGAAGGACAGGTTTTTCCTAGAAGCCATGTGTTATCGATCTCCTGGAAATTACAGCATACACTCGGTAGTATGAGTTAAAGTGAAAGGTATACTTCTATTTGTCCAAAAAAAGACAAAGAATACAACAACAGGTGTTTATTTTTTTTACATCCCATAGTCTCTTTATTTGACAACAGAGATAATCCCAAACTGGTCGAAGGAAATTTACTTAAAAACAAAAAAACCTACCTCACACCGTACGTCATACATGTAGTTTCATGCAGTTACTGTTTCTTTGTTTGTTTGTTTGCTGTATTTACCTTCCTTCACAGCAACAGATATCCTTCGATAGCTCAGTTGGTAGAGCGGAGGACTGTAGGACATAGGTATTAGCAATCCTTAGGTCGCTGGTTCAACTCCGGCTCGTAGGAAAGGTTTTTCCTAGCAGCCATGTGTTATAGATCTTCCAGGGATTACAGCAATGTGAGCCATCATACTCAATTTCACTTTCCATATCAAAGCAGATGCATCCTTTCTGTTGCTTATGTTGTTGCTGGCTGATCAAAAAGTATAGTGTCAGAGAAATTAACTCTTGTCTCTATCAGGGTTTGACCAGTCTCCTTTAGATGAATTTTTGGTGTGTTGGATGGAGTTGGACATACAGTAAAATGCAGTGACTGTTACTTTGTATGTTTGCTGTCTTGCTGGGTCAGACGTTGAATTTCCCTTCCTTCACAGGGACATACATCCTTCGATAGCTCAGTTGGTAGAGCGGAGGACTGTAGGACATAGGTAATAGCAATCCTTAGGTCGCTGGTTCAATTCCGGCTCGAAGGACACGTTTTTCCTAGCAGCCATGTGTTAAAGATCTTCTGGGATTACAGCAATGTGAGCCATCATACTCAATTCCACTTTCCATATGAAGGTACATCAGTCCTTTCTTTTGCTTATGTTGTTGCTTGCTCATCAAAAAGTACAGTATTAGAGTAATGACCTCTTGCTTCTATCAGGGTTTGACCAGCCTCCTTTAGATGAATTTTTGGTGTGTTGGATGGAGTGGGATATGCAGTAAAATGCAGTGACTGTTTATTGGTTTCTTTGCTGTCTTGCTGGGTTGGACGTAGAATTTCCCTTCCTTTACCTTTACAGGGACATACATCCTTCGATAGCTCAGTTGGTAGAGCGGAGGACTGTAGGACATAGTTAATAGCAATCCTTAGGTCGCTGGTTCAACTCCAGCTCGAAGGACAGGTTTTTTCCTAGCAGCCCTGTGTTATAGATTTTCCAGGGATCATACTCAATTTCACTTTCCAAATCAAAGTAGATGCGTCCTTCCTTTTGCTTATGTTTTTGCTGGCTAATCAAAAAGTATAGTTTTAGAGACATGACCTCTTGTCTCTATCAGGGTTTGACCAGCTTCTATTAAATGAAATCTTGGTGTGTAGGATGGAGTGGTGTATACAGTGAAATGCAGTGACTGTTACTTTGTCTGTTGGCTGTCTTGCTAGGATGGACATCAAAACTCCCTTCCTTTACATTCACATATCCTTCGATAGCTCAATTGGTAGAGCGGAGGACTGTAGGACATAGGTAATAGCAATCCTTAGGTCGCTGGTTCAACTCTGGCTCGAAGGACAAGTTTTCTCTAGCAGCCAAGTGTAATAGATCTCCCAGAAATTTCAGCAATGTGAGCCATCATACTCAATTCCACTTTCCATATGAAGATAAACAGGTTTTTTTCTGTTTCTTATGTTTTTGTACACTGATAAAAAAATGTAGGGTATCAGAGAAATAAACTGTTGTCTCTATTAGGGTTTGACCAGCTTCCTTTAAATGAATTTTTGTTTTTTTGGATGGAGTGTGGCATGCAGTTACATGTAGTTACATGCAGTTACTGTTTCTTTGTTTGTTTGTTTGCTGTATTTACCTTCCTTCACAGCGACAGATATCCTTCGATAGCTCAGTTGGTAGAGCGGAGGACTGTAGGACATAGGTATTAGCAATCCTTAGGTCACTGGTTCAACTCCGGCTCGAAGGAAAGGTTTTTCCTAGCAGCCATGTGTTATAGATCTTCCAGGGAAATTACAGCAATGTGAGCCATCATACTCAATTTCACTTTCCATATCAAAGCAGATGCATCCTTTCTGCTGCTTATGTTGTTGCTGGCTGATCAAAAAGTATAGTGTCAGAGAAATTAACTCTTGTCTCTATCAGGGTTTGACCAGTCTCCTTCAGATGAATTTTCGTTGTGTTGGATGGAGTTGGACATACAGTAAAATGCAGTGACTGTTACTTTGTATGTTTGCTGTCTTGCTGGGTCAGACGTTGAATTTCCCTTCCTTCACAGGGACATACATCCTTCGATAGCTCAGTTGGTAGAGCGGAGGACTGTAGGACATAGGTAATAGCAATCCTTAGGTCGCTGGTTCAATTCCGGCTCGAAGGACANGTTTTTCCTAGCAGCCATGTGTTAAAGATCTTCTGGGATTACAGCAATGTGAGCCATCATACTCAATTTCACTTTCCATATGAAGGTACATCAGTCCTTTCTTTTGCTTATGTTGTTGCTTGCTCATCAAAAAGTACAGTATTAGAGTAATGACCTCTTGCTTCTATCAGGGTTTGACCGACTTCATTTAGATGAATTTTTGGTGTGTTGGATGGAGTGGGATATGCAGTAAAATGCAGTGACTGTTTATTGGTTTCTTTGCTGTCTTGCTGGGTTGGACGTAGAATTTCCCTTCCTTTACCTTTACAGGGACATACATCCTTCGATAGCTCAGTTGGGAGAGCGGAGGACTGTAGGACATAGATAATAGCAATCCTTAGGTCGCTGGTTCAACTCCGGCTCGAAGGACAGGTTTATTCCTAGCAGCCCTGTGTTATCGATTTTCCAGGGATCATACTCAATTTCACTTTCCAAATCAAAGTAGATGCGTCCTTCCTTTTGCTTATGTTTTTGCTGGCTAATCAAAAAGTACAGTTTTAGAGACATGACCTCTTGTCTCTATCAGGGTTTGACCAGCTTCTATTAAATGAAATCTTGGTGTGTAGGATGGAGTGGTGTATACAGAGAAATGCAGTGACTGTTACTTTGTCTGTTGGCTGTCTTGCTAGGATGGACATCAAAACTCCCTTCCTTTACATTCACATATCCTTCGATAGCTCAGTTGGTAGAGCGGAGGACTGTAGGACATAGGTAATAGCAATCCTTAGGTCGCTGGTTCAACTCTGGCTCGAAGGACACGTTTTCTCTAGCAGCCAAGTGTAATAGATCTCCCAGAAATTTCAGCAATGTGAGCCATCATACTCAATTCCTCTTTCCATATGAAGATAAACAGGTTTTTTTCTGTTTCTTATGTTGTTGTCCACAAATAAAAAAAAATGTAGGGTATCAGAGTAATAAACTGTTGTCTCTACCAGGGTGTGACAAGCTTCCTTGTAATGAATTTTTGGTTTGTTGGATGGAGTGTGGCATGCAGTTACATGCAGTTACTGTTGCTTTGTTTGTTTTGTTTGCTGTATTTCCCTTCCCTTAAGAAAGACAGGTATCCTTCGATAGCTCAGTTGGTAGAGCGGAGGACTGTAGGACATAGGTAATAGCAATCCTTAGGTCGCTGGTTCAACTCCGGCTCGAAGGACAGGTTTTTCCTAGCAGCCGTGTGTTATAGATCTTCCAGGGATTACAGCAATATGAGCCATCATACTCAATTTCACTTTCCATATCAAAGCAGATGCGTCCTTTCTGCTGCTTATGTTGTTGCTGGCTCATCAAAAAGTATAGTGTCAGAGAAATAAACTCTTGTCTCTATCAGGGTTTGACCAGTCTCCTTTAGATGAATTTTTGGTGTGTTGGATGGAGTTGGACATACAGTAAAATGCAGTGACTGTTACTTTGTTT
>RPOG01000270.1:339490-349827 GCA_008086565.1 Thalassoma bifasciatum | reverse complement strand
AGGTAATAGCAATCCTTAGGTCGCTGGTTCAACTCCGGCTCGAAGGACAGGTTTTTCCTAGAAGCCATGTGTTATAGATCTCCTGGAAATTACAGCAATGTGAGCCATCATACTCAATTTCACTTTCCGTATGAAGATAAACAGGTTTTTTTTCTGTTTCTTATGTTGTTGTCCTCAAATAAACAATTGTAGGGTATCAGAGAAATAACCTGTTGTCTCTATCAGGGTTTGACCGGCTTCCTTTAAATAATTTTGTGGTGTGATGAATGGAGTGGGACATGCAGTTAAATGCAGTTACTGTTACTATGTCTGTTTGCCATGTTGCTGGGTTGGACGTGCAAATTCCCTTCCTTCACAGGAACATACATCCTTCGATAGCTCAGTTGGTAGAGCGGAGGACTGTAGGACATAGGAAATTGCAATCCTTAGGTCGCTGGTTCAACTCCGGCTCGAAGGACAGGATTTTCCTAGCAGCCCTGTGTTATAGATCTCCCGGAAATTACAGCAATGTGAGCCATCATACTCAATTCCACTTTCCATATCACAGCAGATGCTTCCTTCCATTTGCTTATGTTGTTGCTGGCTAATCAAAAAGTACATTATCAGAGAAATGACCTCTTCTCTCTATCAGGTTTGACCGGCATTCTTTAGATGAATATTTGGTGTGTTGGATGGAGTGGGACATGCAGTAAATTGCAGTTACTGTTTTTTTGTTTGTTTGCGTTCTTGCTAGATTGGACCTCCAATTTCCTTTCCTTTAAGGGCAGACATATCCTTCGATAGCTCAGTTGGTAGAGCGGAGGACTGTAGGATAAAGGTAAAAGCAATCCTTAGGTCGCTGGTTCAACTCCGGCTCGAAGGACAGGTTTTTCCTAGAAGCCATGTGTTATAGATCTTCTGGAAATTACAGCAATGTGAGCCATCATACTCAATTTCACTTTCCATATGAAGATAAACAGGTTTTTTTTCTGTTTCTTATGTTGTTGTCCTCAAATAAACAATTGTAGGGTATCAGAGAAATAACCTGTTGTCTCTATCAGGGATTGACCGGCTTCCTTTAAATAATTTTGTGGTGCGATGAATGGAGTGGGACATGCAGTAAAATGCAGTTACTGTAACTTTGTCTGTTTGCTGTCTTGCTGGGTGGGATGTTGAATTTCCCTTCCTTCACAGGGACATACATCCTTCGATAGCTCAGTTGGCAGAGCGGAGGACTGTAGGACATAGGAAATAGCAATCCTTAGGTCGCTGGTTCAACTCCGGCTCGAAGGACAGGTTTTTCCTAGCAGCCATGTGTTATAGATCTTCCAGGGAAATTACAGCAATGTGAGCCATCATACTCAATTCCACTTTCCATATCACAGCACATGCGTCCTTCCTGCTGCTTATGTTGTTGCTGGCTAATCAAAAAGTAAAGTATCAGAGTAATGACCTCTTGTGTCTTTCAGGGTTTGACCAACTTCATTTAGATGAATTTTTGGTGTGTTGGATGGAGTGGGATAGGAAGTGAAATGCAGTGACTGTTACTTTGTTTGTTTGCTGTCTTGCTGGGTCGGACGTCGAATTTCCCTTCCTTCACAGGGACATACATCCTTCGATAGCTCAGTTGGTAGAGCGGAGGACTGTAGGACATAAATGATAGAAATCCTTAGGTCGATGGTTCAACTCCGGCTCGAAGGACAGGTTTTTCCTAGAAGCCATGTGTTATAGATCTCCCAAAAAATTACAGCAATGTGAGCCATCATACTCAATTTCACTTTCCATATGAAGATAAACAGGTTTTTTTCTGTTTCTTATGTTGTTGTCCACAAATAAAAAAAATGTAGGGTATCAGAGAAATAAACTGTTGTCTCTATTAGGGTTTGACCAGCTTCCTTTAAATGAATTTTTGTTTTTTTGGATGGAGTGTGGCATGCAGTTACATGTANGGACAGGTTTTTCCTAGAAGCCATGTGTTATAGATCTCCTGGAAATTACAGCAATGTGAGCCATCATACTCAATTTCACTTTCCGTATGAAGATAAACAGGTTTTTTTTCTGTTTCTTATGTTGTTGTCCTCAAATAAACAATTGTAGGGTATCAGAGAAATAACCTGTTGTCTCTATCAGGGTTTGACCGGCTTCCTTTAAATAATTTTGTGGTGTGATGAATGGAGTGGGACATGCAGTTAAATGCAGTTACTGTTACTATGTCTGTTTGCCATGTTGCTGGGTTGGACGTGCAAATTCCCTTCCTTCACAGGGACATACATCCTTCGATAGCTCAGTTGGTAGAGCGGAGGACTGTAGGACATAGGAAATTGCAATCCTTAGGTCGCTGGTTCAACTCCGGCTCGAAGGACAGGATTTTCCTAGCAGCCCTGTGTTATAGATCTCCCGGAAATTACAGCAATGTGAGCCATCATACTCAATTCCACTTTCCATATCACAGCAGATGCTTCCTTCCATTTGCTTATGTTGTTGCTGGCTAATCAAAAAGTACATTATCAGAGAAATGACCTCTTCTCTCTATCAGGTTTGACCGGCATTCTTTAGATGAATATTTGGTGTGTTGGATGGAGTGGGACATGCAGTAAAATGCAGTTACTGTTTTTTTGTTTGTTTGCGTTCTTGCTAGATTGGACCTCCAATTTCCTTTCCTTTAAGGGCAGACATATCCTTCGATAGCTCAGTTGGTAGAGCGGAGGACTGTAGAACATGAATGATAGCAATCCTTAGGTCGCTGGTTCAACTCCGGCTCTAAGGACAGGTTTTTCCTTGCAGCCATGAGTTATAGATCTCCCAAAAACTTACAGCAATGTGAGCCATCATACTCATTCACTTTTACATAGGTAGATAAACAGGTTTTTTTCTGTTTCTTATGTTGTTGTCCACTAATAAAAAAAATGTAGGGTATCAGAGAAATAAACTGTTGTCTCTATCAGGGTTTGACCAGCTTCCTTTAAATGATTTTTTGTTTTTTTGGATGGAGTGTGGCATGCAGTTACTGTTGCTTTGTTTGTTTGTTTGCTGTATAACTTCCTTAATAGAGATAGGTGTCCTTCGATAGCTCAGTTGGTAGAGCGGAGGACTGTAGGAAATAGGTAAAAGCAATCCTTAGGTCGCTGGTTCAACTCCGGCTCGAAGGACAGTTTTTTCCTAGAAGCCAAGTGTAATAGATCTCCCAGAAATTTCAGCATACACTCGGTAGTATGAGTTAAAGTGAAAGGTATACTTCTATTTGTCCAAAAAAAGACAAAGAATACAACAACAGGTGTTTATTTTTTTTACATCCCATAGTCTCTTTATTTGACAACAGAGATAATCCCAAACTGGTCGAAGGAAATTTACTTAAAAACAAAAAAACCTACCTCACACCGTACGTCAATGTACTAGTTACATGCAGTTACTGTTTCTTTGTTTGTTTGTTTGCTGTATTTACCTTCCTTCTCAGCAACAGATATCCTTCGATAGCTCAGTTGGTAGAGCGGAGGACTGTAGGACATAGGTATTAGCAATCCTTAGGTCGCTGGTTCAACTCCGGCTCGAAGGAAAGGTTTTTACTAGCAGCCATGTGTTATAGATCTTCCAGGGAAATTACAGCAATGTGAGCCATCATACTCAATTTCACTTTCCATATCAAAGCAGATGCATCCTTTCTGTTGCTTATGTTGTTGCTGGCTGATCAAAAAGTATAGTGTCAGAGAAATTAACTCTTGTCTCTATCAGGGTTTGACCAGTCTCCTTCAGATGAATTTTCGTTGTGTTGGATGGAGTAGGATATGCAGAAAATGCAGTTACTATTACTTTGTATGTTTGCTGTCTTGCTGGGTCGGACGTTGAATTTCCCTTCCTTCACAGGGACATACATCCTTCGATAGCTCAGTTGGTAGAGCGGAGGACTGTAGGATATAGGTAATAGCAATCCTTAGGTCGCTGGTTCAACTCCGGCTCGAAGGACAGGTTTTTCCTAGCAGCCCTGTGTTATAGATCTTCCAGGGATTACAGCAATGTGAGCCATCATACTCAAGTCCACTTTCCATATGAAGGTACACCAGTCCTTTCTTTTGCTTGTGTTGTTGCTGGCTAATCAAAAAGTAAAGTATCAGAGTAATGACTTCTTGCTTCTATCAGGGTTTGATCAACTTCATTTAGATGAATTTTTGGTGTGTTGGATGGAGTAGGATATGCAGAAAATGCAGTTACTGTTACTTTGTATGTTTGCTGTCTTGCTGGGTCGGACGTTGAATTTCCCTTCCTTCACAGGGACATACTAGGAAGCTATCGAGTCAACCATCTCGCCTCCTGACATCCTATATCCATTATCGTTAGGAATCCAGCGACCAAGTTGAGGCCGAGCTTCGTGTCCAAAAAGGATCGTCGGTACACAATATCTAGAAGGTCCCTTTAATGTCGTTACACTCGGTAGTATGAGTTAAGGTGAAAGGTATACTTCCATGTGGTCAGGAAAGGTTTGCTTATGTTGTTGCTCGCTCATCAAAAAGTACAGTATCAGAGTAATGACCTCAACGAAGATAGTCCCAAACTGGTCGGAGGAAATCTACTTAAAAACCACACAACCTAGCTCACCCTATACTTCATTTTACGTCACTGACAAAGAAACAAACGACAGAACGACCCACCCTACAACTTAAAGGGAAGGAAGTGTCCCTGTATGTAGGAAGCTATCGAGTCAACCATCTCGCCTCCTGACATCCTGTATCCATATAGCAATCCTTAGGTCGCTGGTTCAACTCCGGCTCGAAGGAAAGGTTTTTCCTAGCAGCCATGTGTAATAGATCTTCCAGGGAAATTACAGCAATGTGAGCCATCATACTCAATTCCACTTTCCATATCACAGCATATGCGTCCTTCCTGCTGCTTATGTTGTTGCTGGCTAATCAAAAAGTAAAGTATCAGAGTAATGACCTCTTGTGTCTATCAGGGTTTGACCAACTTCATTTAGATGAATTTTTGGTGTGTTGGATGGAGTGGGATAGGAGATGAAATGCAGTGACTGTTACTTTGTTTGTTTGCTGTCTTGCTGGGTCAGATTTTGAATTTCCCTTCCTTCACAGGGACATACATCCTTCGATAGCTCAGTTGGTAGAGCGGAGGACTGTAGGACATTAATGATAGAAATCCTTAGGTCGCTGGTTCAACTCCGGCTCGAAGGACAGGTTTTTCCTAGAAGCCATGTGTTATCGATCTCCTGGAAATTATAGCAATGTGAGCCATCATACTCAATTTCACTTTCCATATCAAAGCAGATGCATCCTTTCTGTTGCTTATGTTGTTGCTGGCTGATCAAAAAGTATAGTGTCAGAGAAATTAACTGAACAGAGATAGTCCCAAACTGGTCAGAGGAAGTCTACTTAAAAGCAACACAACCTACCTCAACCTGTATGTCATTTTACGTCACTGACAATGAAACATACAAACGACAGAACGACCCAGTCTGCAACTTAAAGGGAAGGAAGTGTCGGACATACATCCTTCGATAGCTCAGTTGGTAGAGCGGAGGACTGTAGGACATTAATGATAGAAATCCTTAGGTCGCTGGTTCAATTCCGGCTCGAAGGACAGGTTTTTCCTAGCAGCCATGTGTTAAAGATCTTCTGGGATTACAGCAATGTGAGCCATCATACTCAATTTCACTTTCCATATGAAGGTACATCAGTCCTTTCTTTTGCTTATGTTGTTGCTTGCTCATCAAAAAGTACAGTATTAGAGTAATGACCTCTTGCTTCTATCAGGGTTTGACCAGCCTCCTTTAGATGAATTTTTGGTGTGTTGGATGGAGTGGGATATGCAGTAAAATGCAGTGACTGTTTATTGGTTTCTTTGCTGTCTTGCTGGGTTGGACGTAGAATTTCCCTTCCTTTACCTTTACAGGGACATACATCCTTCGATAGCTCAGTTGGTAGAGCGGAGGACTGTAGGACATAGATAATAGCAATCCTTAGGTCGCTGGTTCAACTCCGGCTCGAAGGAGCGGTTTTTTCCTAGCAGCCCTGTGTTATAGATTTTCCAGGGATCATACTCAATTTCACTTTCCAAATCAAAGTAGATGCGTCCTTCCTTTTGCTTATGTTTTTGCTGGCTAATCAAAAAGTATAGTTTTAGAGACATGACCTCTTGTCTCTATCAGGGTTTGACCAGCTTCTATTAAATGAAATCTTGGTGTGTAGGATGGAGTGGTGTATACAGAGAAATGCAGTGACTGTTACTTTGTCTGTCGGCTGTCTTGCTAGGATGGACATCAAAACTCCCTTCCTTTACATTCACATATCCTTCGATAGCTCAATTGGTAGAGCGGAGGACTGTAGGACATAGGTAATAGCAATCCTTAGGTCGCTGGTTCAACTCCGGCTCGAAGGACACATTTTCTCTAGCAGCCAAGTGTAATAGATCTCCCAGAAATTTCAGCAATGTGAGCCATCATACTCAATTCCACTTTCCATATGAAGATAAACAGGTTTTTTTCTGTTTCTTATGTTGTTGTCCACAAATAAAAAAAATGTAGGGTATCAGAGAAATAAACTGTTGTCTCTATTAGGGTTTGACCAGCTTCCTTTAAATGAATTTTTGTTTTTTTGGATGGAGTGTGGCATGCAGTTACATGTAGTTACATGCAGTTACTGTTTCTTTGTTTGTTTGTTTGCTGTATTTACCTTCCTTCTCAGCAACAGATATCCTTCGATAGCTCAGTTGGTAGAGCGGAGGACTGTAGGATATAGGTAATAGCAATCCTTAGGTCGCTGGTTCAACTCCGGCTCGAAGCACAGGTTTTTCCTAGCAGCCATGTGTTATAGATCTTCCAGGGAAATTACAGCAATGTGAGCCATCATACTCAATTCCACTTTCCATATGAAGGTACACCAGTCCTTTCCTTTGCTTATGTTGTTGCTCGCTCATCAAAAAGTACAGTATCAGAGTAATGACCTCTTGCTTCTATCAGGGTTTGACCAGCCTCCTTTAGATGAATTTTTGGTGTGTTGGATCGAGTGGGATATGAAGTAAAATGCAGTGACTGTTTCTTTGTTTGCTGTCTTGCTGGGTGGGATGTTGAATTTCCCTTCCTTCACAGGGACATACATCCTTCGATAGCTCAGTTGGTAGAGCGGAGGACTGTAGGACATAGGTATTAGCAATCCTTAGGTCGCTGGTTCAATTCCGGCTTGAAGGAAAGGTTTTTCCTAGCAGCCATGTGTTATAGATCTTCCAGGGAAATTACAGCAATGTGAGCCATCATACTCAATTCCACTTTCCATATCAAAGCAGATGCATCCTTTCTGCTGCTTATGTTGTTGCTGGCTGATCAAAAAGTATAGTGTCAGAGAAATTAACTCTTGTCTCTATCAGGGTTTGACCAGTCTCCTTCAGATGAATTTTCGTTGTGTTGGATGGAGTTGGACATACAGTAAAATGCAGTGACTGTTACTTTGTTTTCTGTCTTGCTGGGTCAGACGTTGAATTTCCCTTCCTTCACAGGGACATACATCCTTCGATAGCTCAGTTGGTAGAGCGGAGGACTGTAGGACATAGGTAATAGCAGTCCTTAGGTCGCTGGTTCAATTCCGGCTCGAAGGACACGTTTTTCCTAGCAGCCATGTGTTAAAGATCTTCTGGGATTACAGCAATGTGAGCCATCATACTCAATTTCACTTTCCATATGAAGGTACACCAGTCCTTTCTTTTGCTTATGTTGTTGCTTGCTCATAAAAAAGTACAGTATTAGAGTAAAGACCTCTTGCTTCTATCAGGGTTTGACCGACTTCATTTAGATGAATTTTTGGTGTGTTGGATGGAGTTGGATATGCAGTAAAATGCAGTGACTGTTTCTTTGTTTGCTGTCTTGCTGGGTGGGATGTTGAATTTCCCTTCCTTCACAGGGACATACATCCTTCGATAGCTCAGTTGGTAGAGCGGAGGACTGTAGGACATAGATAATAGCAATCCTTAGGTCGCTGGTTCAACTCCGGCTCGAAGGACAGGTTTTTTCCTAGCAGCCCTGTGTTATAGATTTTCCAGGGATCATACTCAATTTCACTTTCCAAATCAAAGTAGATGCGTCCTTCCTTTTGCTTATGTTTTTGCTGGCTAATCAAAAAGTACAGTTTTAGAGACATGACCTCTTGTCTCTATCAGGGTTTGACCAGCTTCTATTAAATGAAATCTTGGTGTGTAGGATGGAGTGGTGTATACAGAGAAATGCAGTGACTGTTACTTTGTCTGTTGGCTGTCTTGCTAGGATGGACATCAAAATCCTTTCCTTTACATTCACATATCCTTCGATAGCTCAATTGGTAGAGCGGAGGACTGTAGGACATAGGTAATAGCAATCCTTAGGTCGCTGGTTCAACTCTGGCTCGAAGGACACGTTTTCTCTAGCAGCCAAGTGTAATAGATCTCCCAGAAATTTCAGCAATGTGAGCCATCATACTCAATTCCACTTTCCATATGAAGATATTGTCCAAAAAAAGACAAAGAATACAACAACAGGTGTTTATTTTTTTTACATCCCATAGTCAGTAATAAACTGTTGTCTCTACCAGGGTGTGACAAGCTTCCTTGTAATGAATTTTTGGTTTGTTGGATGGAGTGTGGCATGCAGTTACATGCAGTTACTGTTGCTTTGTTTGTTTGTTTGCTGTATTTCCCTTCCCTTGAGAAAGACAGGTATCCTTCGATAGCTCAGTTGGCAGAGCGGAGGACTGTAGGACATAGGTAATAGCAATCCTTAGGTCGCTGGTTCAATTCCGGCTCGAAGGACAGGTTTTTCCTAGCAGCCATGTGTTATAGATCTTCCAGGGATTACAGCAATGTGAGCCATCATACTCAATTTCACTTTCCATATCAAAGCAGATGCATCCTTTCTGCTGCTTATGTTGTTGCTGGCTGATCAAAAAGTATAGTGTCAGAGAAATTAACTCTTGTCTCTATCAGGGTTTGACCAGTCTCCTTCAGATGAATTTTCGTTGTGTTGGATGGAGTTGGACATACAGTAAAATGCAGTGACTGTTACTTTGTTTTCTGTCTTGCTGGGTCAGACGTTGAATTTCCCTTCCTTCACAGGGACATACATCCTTCGATAGCTCAGTTGGTAGAACGGATGACTGTAGGACATAGGTAATAGCAATCCTTAGGTCGCTGGTTCAATTCCGGCTCGAAGGACACGTTTTTCCTAGCAGCCATGTGTTAAAGATCTTCTGGGATTACAGCAATGTGAGCCATCATACTCAATTTCACTTTCCATATGAAGGTACACCAGTCCTTTCTTTTGCTTATGTTGTTGCTTGCTCATCAAAAAGTACAGTATTAGAGTAATGACCTCTTGCTTCTATCAGGGTTTGACCGACTTCATTTAGATGAATTTTTGGTGTGTTGGATGGAGTGGGATATGCAGTAAAATGCAGTGACTGTTTATTGGTTTCTTTGCTGTCTTGCTGGGTTGGACGTAGAATTTCCCTTCCTTTACCTTTACAGGGACATACATCCTTCGATAGCTCAGTTGGTAGAGCGGAGGACTGTAGGACATAGATAATAGCAATCCTTAGGTCGCTGGTTCAACTCCGGCTCGAAGGACAGGTTTTTTCCTAGCAGCCAAGTGTTATAGGTTTACCAGGGATCATACTCAATTTCACTTTCCAAATCAAAGTAGATGCGTCCTTCCTTTTGCTTATGTTTTTGCTGGCTAATCAAAAAGTATAGTTTTAGAGACATGACCTTTTGTCTCTATCAGGGTTTGACCAGCTTCTATTAAATGAAATCTTGGTGTGTAGGATGGAGTGGTGTATACAGTGAAATGCAGTGACTGTTACTTTGTCTGTTGGCTGTCTTGCTAGGATGGACATCAAAACTCCCTTCCTTTACATTCACATATCCTTCGATAGCTCAATTGGTAGAGCGGAGGACTGTAGGACATAGGTAATAGCAATCCTTAGGTCGCTGGTTCAACTCTGGCTCGAAGGACACATTTTCTCTAGCAGCCAAGTGTAATAGATCTCCCAGAAATTTCAGCAATGTGAGCCATCATACTCAATTCCACTTTCCATATGAAGATAAACAGGTTTTTTTCTGTTTCTTATGTTGTTGTCCACAAATAAAAAAAATGTAGGGTATCAGAGTAATAAACTGTTGTCTCTACCAGGGTGTGACAAGCTTCCTTGTAATGAATTTTTGGTTTGTTGGATGGAGTGTGGCATGCAGTTACATGCAGTTACTGTTGCTTTGTTTGTTTGTTTGCTGTATTTCCCTTCCCTTAAGAAAGACAGGTATCCTTCGATAGCTCAGTTGGTAGAGCGGAGGACTGTAGGACATAGGTAATAGCAATCCTTAGGTCGCTGGTTCAACTC